>JAGFMF010011645.1:1688591-1772765 GCA_019455555.1 Galemys pyrenaicus | reverse complement strand
CTCCCAGCTCTCTGTGGTGAATCCTCTCACCCCCCACACCTCTGGCCTGTACCCCAGTGCTTGTATGCATAAATAAATAAATCTTTAAAAAAAAAAATATTAAATCTGCTTGTGTTAACACTCACATAGGACACACGTCCCACTGAATGTATCACCACAGGAAAGCCGATTATGTTAACCATCAGAAGGTAACTTTATTTGCCAGGTATAGTGGAGGGCCACGACGAGAGTGATAGCAGGCTTCCTACCTGCTCTCGCTCACCTTGCAAGAGAAAAGGAAGGCAGTGGTCACTTTGGGTTGACCTTTCCTTTGGTCTATAAATCAGCATCCTTTACAAAAGCTGTTGGGCTCTATGGAAATCATCAAACCACACTGCCGCATCTGGACCCCCTCACCCTCTGTATCAACTCCCCTGCCACACCTTCAACACACAGGCACGCTCCTGTCTTAGGTACAGACTGGCCAAGCACAACACCTGAAGCTCTCTCTTCAGCTACATGAGAGAGGTTGTCCTTGAGTGAGTAAGTGTTCCGAGGTCTTGCATTCTGGTGGTTTGAATAGAAAACCAAGATCTTCCATCTCCACGTCCTCTAGCTTTTGCCCTGATTATCTGATGAGGGCTAAGGAACTCTTCCTTAGCCATGTTCCAGGAGAATGAGCCCCTGTTAGGACAGGCTCGGAGCTTCAAGAGCAGATGTATGTAGGTCCGTAGTGCAAAGAAACAAAATCAGAATTTAGGGGAAATGCTCCTCTGAAGAAGACTGAAGCCTCAGATCAGCAGACTCTGGGAATGGAAAGTGAGAGCTGCGGCAGTGTCCCAACATATTTCTGGGAGCCACTTCTGGGTGAAGAGATGCCTGAAGTTTTCTGAGAAGAAGACTAATTGGTGAGGAGACCCCAGGTGGTTGTTCTGGTGTCTCAATCTGTGAGAATCCTCTCTGAGGACTACCCCACCAACAGCCTGCCAGCAAACACACGGGTAGACTTCAGCAAATCCTTGCTACAAACCCTTGGAAGAACAAAGGACTCGTTCAGAAACCCAGTTTGGAGCCATGTAAGCAGACTTTCCTCAGTCCTGGGGCTTCACAGAATATTGCACAACAGACTTTCCATGCTCTTATGTGGGGTAGGAAGTGTAAGTGTAACTGAGGGAGCCCCAAAACGCCAGGCTGAGGAGAGTGTGACCCTGACACGATAAGCTTCCAGACCCATATCACACGTGGCTCTTTCTGGATGAAGCCAGATAAGAGGTGGTCGCTTCTACTCTATAAACTCTCTTAGGGCAGAGAACATGACTAAACCACCACAACGCTTTGTCTTAGTCAGTAAATAGAAAGACAAACAGAAA
This sequence comes from Galemys pyrenaicus, assembly GCA_019455555.1. Taxonomy (NCBI): domain Eukaryota; kingdom Metazoa; phylum Chordata; class Mammalia; order Eulipotyphla; family Talpidae; genus Galemys; species Galemys pyrenaicus. The sequence goes on along the minus strand of JAGFMF010011645.1, from coordinate 1,771,416 downwards.
AAGGCTGCTACCATTGACTCACACTAATTAACAGAGCACACCGAACAAGATTCCTACGGGTGACCTCGGGCAAGAGTCTTGGCTTCTCTGCACTCTTGTTCTGACCTTTCAGAGGAGACTAGTAATAATAAGATAACATCTTTCCCATGAGATCGTCAATGATATTGAATAAGATGATGTATTAAAGTACTTAGCCACTATGTAATAAGCACTGATTAATGTTTCTTATTTTATAGTCATTGCCACCTGGGAATTGCTTCTTCTGATTTTATAAATCCTCAAGATGTCTTAGGAGAAAGGACAGGAACTCCTACTGAAAGATGTATCTTACCGACTCACTGAACTCCGGCGGGGGTCAAGGCAGCTGCTACAGGTTGTTTCGTAAAGCATCCAAGAAGCTGGGAATTGAAGTAAGCTTTCACCTTACCTGCTGGGTTTATAGGAAAAGCAGATCTTAGAAAATCAGTCTAGATCAGCTCGGCGGCTTGCAGAGACTCCCTAATGCCTAACAAATCTGTTTCCTTTTCTCCTTAGGCACTCAACTAGACTGGATTTCCCAGCTTCTTCTGCGTTAGCTGTAGCCTTTGGAGTTCTAACCATAAAATGGGGAGGAAGCTGTGTAACCATTTCCAGGCATGGCTTATAAATGTCTCCTGTTCTCTCACCGTTTCCATGGTTTTCCCCATCCGCTGCCTGAATGGAGGGGTAGCAAGCTGTGTGTCAAAGATAGCAGAGCTAGAAGGACCCGATTCCATCACTGGCTGGAGAAGCCGCCTGATCAGGAAGCCCATGCTGACTTGTGAGATGAAAACTGAACACGAATGAACTAGTATTTCTGGGTTTATCTGCTCCAGCATCTAGAGAAAGCTCGGGAGCTGCCATGGGTGACGGAGGGGTGTGCAGGAAGACACGATGGAGAGAGCTCCAAATATCCTCTTGGGAGGTTGCAGGCACTTCTACAACAAGAACTGCGGGGGGGTCGACTCGGCTGTCCTTCAGCCACCATCTTTGTCCACTTCAGCTTCACTGGCAAAAATATGAAAAAGAACTGAAAACCTCTTTGGTTTTCTATGCCTACGCAGGGCCTGCAATAAAGTCTAATAAAAGCAGAAAGTGTGAGTAGGAAGCATCTGAAGAGGGAAATGCCGCTAGGCTGGCCCATAAAAGATGAATGCTGTGAGCAGTAAAATGAGCTAAGAAGGAAAACATGATGAATGTTTACTTGGTCTTAAGCAGCCAAGTCCCCTTTCACCATCCCACGTCGTATGGTGTGCCTGCTGGAGGAAGCCAGGGCTCTGTGTGGGGCTTGACTCGGGGGCTATGGCAGCAGAACTTGTCTCTGGAGGCCTGGTCAGAGGAAGGGGTGCTGGGGCGATGTGACTTGACTCTCCCACCAGTTCCCAAACCCCACAGGACCTTTCTTGAGACCCTGGAGGAAGTCCAGAATCACCCAGGTTGCAGAGCTAGGACACCTCACTAGGTAAAGAAACCCACTCAGGGCCTAGAAGCAGCATGGGGGACATTTAACTTCAGAGGCTGGAGATTTAACTTAAAGGAGTGACCATGTCCCTCTGGATGCAGTGTCCCGTATCTCATCGCCGTAGGCATGTGTTTTATTGTATTGTTTTGATCGAGGTAACACTGGCTTACAGCACTGTGTGATGTAGGGGGACAGGCTTCGCCTCTTCAGGTGTATGTGATCACACCCACCACCAAGGCACCCCAGTCCTCCCCCACTGTGGTCCCTCTGTCCCCTCCCTCCTTTGCGCCCCACTCTCCACCCCTCCTCTCCTGCTCTGGCAGTCTCCAGTCTCCAGTGCTTTCTAGTGTTTGTTTTGGGTCAGTTTTGTCTGTTCCTTTGTTTCGTTCCTCCACATTCCACCTATAAGCAAAATCATCCAGTATTTGTCTTTTTCCTTCTGTCATTATTCCACTTAGAGAATATTTGTCTTCATTGTGCTGCTTTCTACTCTCAAGCTAGAAAACGCTCCTTTCTGTTCATGCATTTTCCACAAGTTATTCAAAGGACAATTTGAGTTCAACGCTCTCCATGAACACTTCTCCCTTTATTGTGGTCTTGTCAATCACACTTTTAGAGAAACATAGTCATGGAAAGCCTGTCTTTGCTATTTGCAAGCTCTGTGATTTTTGCACATTGCTTGAGTTTCCGTTTCCCTATCTATAAAACAGGGATTGAATAATAAATCCCATAGGGTAGTTGCTAGGGTTATAGGGTAATCGTGCATAATGTGTAACGTGTAATGCATACTCAGTAAAAATTTGCTTCCTTTGAAAATTCTGCACCTCATATAGTCTTGGCCTTACTTTTACTCTTGGCTGTTTCATATGCGTATATCCTGACTCGTGAAGGCTGACATCTTCTTGATATAGAAATTTTCTATATCTCCATGTTCCATAGAATAGTTCTAAGAGGATTCTAGAATACCAAGCCATATTTGATACTTTATTACTAATTATTACTACTAATCTGAGGATTATTGATTAATTGGTCATTTGACCATTTGTCTTAAGCTTTATACAAAGTCATATAGAAGGAATAACTCATTCCTCTACTGAGGAACTCAGGAAAACAGGTTTACTGGGGCCAGGTAGAAGACACAGTCAGATTTGAGGAGACTTTAAGTGACGCTAGTCCCCAAAGCAAGCAGCAGGACTTCAGCAAATAAGTATGATTGCAGGACAGAAATGTCTGGCCTCAGCTTTTCAGGACGACAGAGGACAACTTTACATGAGGACAATGGCCATACACAGCATAGGTTGGAATGATCAGTTTCTAAGATGTAACATATATTTTCACCAGTTCAAATGTTGCCTACTTTCAACCTTCTTAGCAAGCCCTAGGTAAATGAGACTTCACCCCCACTCCCCCAATCACTCTCTATTACCCTGTTATTTTTAATTTCCTCCAAGTGATTTTTTGCAATCTGAAATATTATCTATTTGCTCATGGGTTCCAAACCAGTCTCCCAGCAGACCATGACTATGATTCCTTCAAAGGTAGAAATGTGTCTAAGTGTTCGCTGCTCTCTCTTCATGCAGAGAGCTCCACACAGAGCAGGCGTTGAAAAAATATTAGATTGAAGCAAACTGGATGAATGAATGAAGCTGGTCCCAAACTAAGTGAAAATATGGAGATTTCTGATGTCAGGTTGGCTGCTGGGCAATTATGATTCCATATGACCTAACAGCTCAGGCACTCTGGATCTGTGAACAGTACCTGCTATAATACTCTAGCAGAAAGAAATAACCAGAGGCTTCCAGGTAGGGTTCCCGGGCTACCATTGTGAAGCAAGGGCTGATCCCAGATTTCCAAGTAGGAGTGTCCTCTCCAAGTCTTGAGGCAGATCCTGCCCTGAGAGCCCCCCCCCTTTTAGGTGCCCATCACTCATTGTCCCAGCCGTTTGGCAATGATCTGCCGGTCAATGGAATTAACTCCTGGAAGTCATTTAGAAAACCAGAATAATGGAAGGTTTTGTGTCCCCCAAACCAAGCTCCATTCCTATGAGTGAGTATGGTGGTGGCGAGCCCTCTGGGCTTCCCAGGTCAAGCCCTGGTAAAACGGGTCAGCAGAATCCCAGTGTAATGTCCGCCAGGAAACGGTCTGGGGCAGGGCCAAGAGCAGATTCGGAGGGCTGCACGCTGCTTCCCGCCTCATGTAAGCATGTAACGTAAATGAAGGTCATCGTGTTTTCCTAACCTCCCGCCATCAGTGTGACGATGGGCACCTGCAGTCCCGCATGTGTGCCGGATGGCAGCACCTCCAGGAGGGTGTGGGCAGGCACAGGTGGGCGCAGCTGGGCTGAGACCCAGGCAGATAGGGCAGGGTCATGGGGACGCCACAAACGGTAGAAGCAGCAGAGAGCCGAGAGGGAGTGAAGATTTGCCAGGGGTTAGGAAGCTTGCCAGCCTCTGGCCCCCCAACCTCCCCTCCTGCCATGTACCTGGTCGCCTCTGCTGCAGAGAGATCACAAAAGGCCACCGAGAGCCCCAGGACGCCTCCTTTACCTGTCTGCCCAGATCATAGAGAACCTGCCCCTGTGCCTCCTCCCTCTGCAAGTGACAGGCCGCAGCTTTACACGCCCAGTCTTCCACGGGCAGGGCAGTACTTTTGCCGGTACACTCTCGCAGTCACTGGGAAGCTCGAATCACATAATATGTCACGGAAGGGAACTAGACCCTTGACTAGTCCATGATAAGGCATTTGCTGCAGGACTCAAAACCACCCTCCCAGGCGGCGGCAGTGCATCAAGGGGGCGCGCAGTATTTACCATCACACCTACCGAGTCCATCCAGTTCACAGCCCCTCTCGCATCAGCGCCTTAGACAGGTCTTTGCTGCTTGTCCAAGTGCCTCGCAGCGTGGCTGGGCGTCCTGTGGGACAGGTTTGTGCCAATTGCACGGAACCGAATATGGAATCCCAGCTCAATCACTTGCTACCTGAAGGCCTTAGTCAAGTACTTAACCTTTTAAAAACTGGCTTCCATATCTATAGTGATGATAAAGCATATCTCCCAGAAATGTGGGAGGATTAGGGAAGATGCTCACGTAGAACAAATGGTGCTGTGTCTGGCCCATGGTCAGGGCGAGGACGGGCATCAGACACATGCAGTTTTCTGCAGCTAATGTGACAGTGACTGTCCTGCCAGATTAGCTCTGATTTCAATTCCTGACTCCCTCTCTGGTGAGCTGTTTGCTTCTGGATAATTCATCACTCTCTCTGCAGCTCAGTAACTAATCATAAAACAAGGATAGTAGCATTTTCTCCGTGGGGTTTGCATAAAGATCACACAAAGAAGTGCAGGGAAATGTTGTGGCCCTTATAGAGCATAACACAAACCCATGGGCTGCTACTCGCTTTCTCATGTGAATAAGAACACAGAAAACAATTGCAGAGATTTTATTTAGCGGCTTTTTGTGCTTGGCACTTAGAAACAAAGTTCCGTGCATAAGGGCAAACTTTTATACACCTTTTCTTCATACATATTTTACATACCCTTTTTATTGCCCCCTTTTTTTAATATTCATAATATTGGATTCCCCACTAGGCACATAAATATACTTATCTACAACACCTCAAAACCAAAAATCTTAATAATATCTGTATTATTTTACTTGGTATTATTTGCATTTCCACACCACTTAAAAAGTTTAGCTTATACCAAACTTCACTTGTTTTCTTATCATTAAAGGATTTGAAAGGGAAGGGAAAGATGAAGGGGGAAAAAAACCCAAAACTTCAAAATGCAATGAACTATTGGATACAAATGGAGCTTGAGGAGCAGGCGGGAGGAGCAGAACGCCCATCAGCTATTCCCAGGACCCGGAGGGGAGTCTCCGCCCCTGCAGACACAGAGCAGGCGCTCCAGGTCAGGGGTCTGGACCCAGCCTGCAGGAGGCCAGGCCTGGATGCACCGCCTCTGCTCGACATCATCTGCTGGGGTATAAAACAATTCTTTTTCGCACTCCTTCTATTTCCCTTGCCCTGCCAGGCCGCACACTTCCTGTGAGGTGAGCTCACTTCTGGATCCCATGATCAGAGGGGAGGGTTCAGGTTATTCCTCATCCCAGGCCCTCCCGGCGGTGCCCTTACCTTGCACGGTGCCCCAGAGAGATTCACTTGTCAGTGACACCACAGTTCTTTCTATGCCCTGTTGGGGGCGCGTGGGCAACCCAAACCACATTTCCTCATTGCTCTCATCATTGCGCATACTTTCTCTCTCAGTCTTGCTCTTTCTCTCTCTCTCATTCTCACTGGCTGTCTCTCTCCCTGGCTCTCACTCTCCACTACAGTGCTCTTACTCCTTCTTTGCATAGGTGTCACAGGGAACACCGGCGATGGGACTGAGGGGGAAGCCAAGGTTCAAGCACAATCTGTTCCAGGAAACCAAGTCAGCTGCAGCGCTGATGTCTTCCCACTCTTGGTGACGGCAGGGGCTGCAGGGTGCACGGTCCAGTCCAGAAACAGGGGCACTGCAGGGGAGAAGGGTGGCAGCTGCTGCCGGCCTAGTCCATCCTGTGTCTGTGTCGTACACAGATTCCTGGTGAAAGCACCCCCGGGGCCCCCTGCACAGTTCGCCCAATCTCCAGCGGGTGTGCATGCGTGTCTGTGAGTGTAAACGTGCACATGTGTATCCACGTATGTTCTCAGAGCCTGTATGTGCGCGGTAACTTCGTGGCTGCTGCACGCTAACATCTCCCTTAACATTGCTACAAAACGATCATTCAGTTTCTTCAAAGGCCACCTGGAGTAGACGATGATTTAGAAGACTAACGTCCTGGCAGGCGGGAGAACGGCCACCGAGTCGGAGATGATCCATCACCAGTCTCCATCCTCCAGTGGCTCAGTGTCTCTCGTTGCTCATGGGTGTGTGTTTTCCACCTCCAGAACAAGAAAGGAACGATACACAGTTCCTGTTTCTCAAAGGTGTTGGGTTTGCAGGGTCTGTCCGTGGAGACGCGGCGCCTGGGCCGCTGGGGGCGCCGCGGGGCGGACGGGCCCTACACCATGTGCACGGACATCTGAGGGGAGGACCCCGGGACGGCGCCGTACTGCCGGCCGTCGCAGGCGTTGGTGGCCTGCTGGTTGTTGGGAGAGGGGCTGATCATGTGCATGCCGTGCTCCATCCCCGCGGGCAGGTACTGCCTCTCTCCGAAGGCCCCGTTGGAAGGAGAAGAACAGAGTAAAGTGCTCTGAGAGGCGCTCAGTTTTTCCGGGCTAGCAGCGAGCCGAGGAGAAGTGGGGAAATTGTATCCGTACAGATTGTAAGGGTTGTGGAGCGAGAAGGCGTTGTAGGAGCTCTGCTGCATGTGGCTGCCCCCGAACATGTGTGGCGACGAGGAGCTGGAGGCCGCGTTGCCCGCCTGCATGACATACTGGAACTGAGAAGTGGGGAAGGACCCCAGCTGGCCCCCATAGGCTTCCATCTTGCTGTTGCTCGGCAACGAAGGTGGCGTCGGTATTCCTGAGATCAGGGATGGAGTCCTCTGAGGCATGAAGGTTTCGGAGGGCTGAGTGGCCGAGGCAGTGCCACTCTGAAGCCTGTTGTAGCCACTGTCACTCAGCCCCGGGTAGCTCTGCAGGGCGGCCATGTTGCTTCGGGCGCACGGTGGATAATCGGAGAGGTTCAGGTTGCACAGCTGGCTCTCTCGGCAGCCCACGTTGAAAGTGTTGGGGGCCAGGTGGAAGGTTGGTGGAGAACAGGACGGAGAGAGAAGATGCGAAGACGCTGAGGGGGACGGCGTCCCAGTGCTGGAGGTGGTTGGGGAAGTGCCAGTGCTGCCCCCTGCAAAACAAACCACGGAAACTGTTGAGGCAGAAGCTCGTAAAATGAGTCCTCAGGCCAGACACCAGTCGCACCGGAGGGAGCCTCGGATGTCCGAGGCCGGCCCATGGGCTGAGTTCTATGGAACCAGTGCTTTCTCTTCACTGGGCGGACTTGCTGCGTGACGCCCTGTGCCCACGCATAAATACACACAGACACACAGACAGAGACTGGAGACAGACAGACGCGCTGTGACACTGGACAAGGAAGGAGACAAAGAGAACACTAAACTCTTGTTTCTCTGTAAAAGTCTTGGCAAGTGTTGTTTTTTATCAAATAAAACGAAGCCAATACTCATTTTGCCATTTCTCACCATCAAATTCACTTTCCAGTGAGACCTCTGGTAAGCAGGATAAAATCCACTAGCTCAGCTTTCCCCATGCTCAGTGAACATGCATTAAATATGTATTTTAACCAGGGACTGTTGTCGCTTCACCGCGTTAATCCTCCAGCCAAAAATGTAAGCGAGCAGAGCAGGACGTTCATTTCAGAAGAAACGCAGGGCTGGGCAGGGCGGCAGGTCAAGGTTCATGCCTGGGAGGACCGAGCAGCCGGGCCCAGGTGGGAAGCACTGCCTCTGGGACTGCCTAGGGTACATTGCCAGCCACGTATAGGAACTAGGTTAGACTCTAATAAGGCCATCCTGGAACTGAATCATCATGACCCAGTGGCTCTGCTCCCTCCCTTTCTAACAGCTGACCCGCCCCAAGGCCTGGGACGAAATCTTGAATGCAGCCTTTGAACCGCAGAGGTTTGTATGGACAAGAGTGCAGCCGGCTGTGATGTCAGGGTTCTGGGGTTCCACCTAGCACCGCCGCACACACCCAGCGCGACTCTGGCACGTGGCTCAGCTGCTCTGTGTTTCAGCGTCTATGTTCAGAGACGAGAAATTGTGTGAGATTAATGGGCATGGAATCTCCCTATCCACAGTACCTGAAAGCCCCCCAGCTGACCCGCAGCAGGAGCGAGCATCAGAGACACAAACCCCACTCCCCTTACTTCGAGGCGCCAGAGTGGTGAGTCTTAAACCTGAGTGTCCATGACAATCACCTGGAGGACTAGGTCATCCCAGAGTGCTGCACCTCCAGCATTTGGTTCTGACTCTGATAGAATCAGAATTTGCAGTGCTAGTAAGTCCCCACGTGTGGATGTTGCTGCTGGTGCAGGGAGCTCATCTCAGGTCCCATACCACCTCCAGGTCCCATCCCTCGTGACAATCCCGGAATCCTTACTTGAAAGGAGTGCCCAGATGGCACGCGCCTATTAGAACTGGGTGGGTGGTTGATGCTCCAACAAAGGGTCAGTCCAACCCAGCCTAGTTCAAGTCTGCTCCCAGACAGCTTTAAAAGGTCGAGGATGACCTTCCCAAGCCAGGAAAGGTCTAGGGCTGGACCCAGGGCTAGGAAGCAGCAGGACAGCCTCTATGCCCTGTCTCGGCCTCTAGAAGTTAAAGACAGTGAGATCAGGGACTGCTGGACCTTCCATTTGCATTCTAGAAGTTCCAGCCACTTTGTCTTTTTTTTTTTATTCTATTTTATTATTTATGCATACAGGAGCTAGGGTACAGGCCAGAGTTGCAGGAGATGAGTCACCAGAGACAGAGCGGGGAGCAGAACAGGCAGACTGACTGAAACACACTGCTGAGGGGAGCAGCGGAAGGCAGGAGAGGTCTGCTGCGCCCTGTGGGTCAGCTCCCTGGCCGGGAAACACGCTTGTGCTGCAGTGGCTGTGGACAGCTTCACAGTGCTGCAACTTAAGCTCCCTGTACTACCAGGGAGGCCCCACTTTGTCTTCTTTAGGGAAGCCGCACATGGAATCCTCCTTCAGGTCCACCTTGGACTTTCCCAGAACTTATGAGCATTATTAGTTCCCATGGGACATGGTCCCGTCCACAACTCAGGTTGGGACTTGAACCTGAGCTGCTACAAAAGGGCAAAGGGCAAAGGAAGTTTTAAGTGAAAGAGCAGGGCCAGGTTTTCCACGGTGAGGAAAACATGAAGGGAACAGCAGCAGTCCAGCCAGGTCAGGACGCAGAGAAGCCACCCCGGAGTGAAGGATGGAGGTCCAGGCAGGCACACTGGGAGGTGGACACCTCCAAGAGGAACCTGCCACTGATTTTTAACTGGGGGTGGGGGCACCTCACTTGCATCCTCAGTAGCAGCATTAGCAGCAGAAGTACAAATTTAGCTCTTGTTGAGCATTTCTTCAGGGTTAAATTTCGACACAGCTACATTTGTCCAACTAATATCTCTTCCTTGGTGGAAAGAATTTCCCCCAAGAAATTCCAAGGTAGAAGTGGGTTTAGATACAAATAACTGCTGATTTTAGAGTCATTTCAGGAAATATGATTCCTGTTCATGCCTCAGTTTCCTTTCAGAGAAGGAAAATGAATGTTCATTCCACAAATTGGGAAAAGGCCATTATTGTGAATACTGCTGGGAGAAGTAAGTCAGCAGCTGGCCAGGTAAGAAGAGCACCAAGCCCAACTCCAGGCCAAGGTCACTGTCAAGGTCATGGCCACAGGTGAGGAGGGCTACCTTTTAATTCTCATCTGTGAAGTCAGAGCACAAACTGATGGGCTTCGGTTTCTGTGCACCCAGCACTAGATCTGCATGTGTGTTACATTTAAGCTGTGGCCAACAGCAAGTGCTTTCCATGGGATCATTTTAATGGAACGGAAGCATTCTAGAAGGGGAAGCCAGAATGATGAGGAAGATCACATTCCCTTTTTTTTTGAACCCGTGAGTAGTCTGTCTAGTGCCTTTTGGGAAGCTCAGGGGTCCTTTCCAGCAAGCACTTGGCGGCTCCCCAAGGCATCCCACCACGTTCCCCCTCTTCTGCCCTCAGCACCATGAGCTCCAGCAACAGAGGGCTATGGCGTCAGTGGAGAAACTCGACTCCAGCTGTAAAGAGAGTCACGTTTTGTGGGCTATGTATCTGGTCTCCTCTCTGGGGGAGTCTGTCCTGGCTCTCCCAGGTCTGGCGTTTATGTGGTCCCCCCCCGGAGACCCCGGGTCAGCGCTCTGAGAAGCCCTGGTACAGGAATGCCACGTGGGCACTGGCCCCAGCCCTGCAGTACGAAATGCAGGAGGGAGCAGATGACTTCTTACAAGCTAAAGGGTTTTCTCGGATGGAACGAATGGTACTGATTTAAGGCCTCCATTGGTTTCACTACAAAAAAAAAAAAGAAAGAAAGAAAGAAGAAGAAGGGAACTATTAACAAGTTACAGGGATTTCTGCAAAGCAGATGAGAGGCACATGTTAAAAAGTTTGTAGTCAGCTTGCTTTGGCTTTTAAATGACACTCACTGCAAGCAAGACTTGGTGGCCTGCTGAGTTTTGGGGGCGGGAGGATGGGAACCCCCATATGAATGAGTTTTTGAAGGGGGAGAGTTAGTGCATCCAAGAAATGTTCATGTCGCTTCCATTCACTTTGAAGAAATGCCCTTATGCACTTAACACGGATCATAGCCGCTTTTCAAAGTCCACGTAGAGAGGACTATGGTATTCATTTTGCAGAGAAGCAAGTGGATGGAGATACTGAGAATTCCTGACTCCATTATGATCTAACAGCTTGTCAACTGTTAAACAAGATTGGGAGTGCCAGCCGAGTGCTAAAGAGGCATCTACCTTCCCCGTGCATTTCAACACTTGGCTGACTAGAAACCTCTCACCACAGAAAAACTGGAGCCAGAGGGAGGCCAGGCCACATTGATGGAGAAGGGCCGCCTCCCTTACCTGCAGAGCTGCCCCTTCCCCTGTCCTCTGTACTGCCATCTCTGGAAAGTGCTAAAGGACTTAATTTAAACTTTACTTACTGAATGAGCATGCACTACACAGTTGAACAAACCCACGTCTGATCCTAGTTATCTCACTAACCCTGGGACACTGGCCAGGTAGCCGCTCGGATGCTGCGATCATATCAATGGAGGTATGAGTCTCTACCTTGGAGGGGTGCTTTGAGAAATAAATGAAATCATACATATCACAAAGCACACACAGACATTAAATGTCTCTTTTTTCTTTCCTTCTATGAGTGGAGGAGGAAAAGAAATGTTGGGGCAATGGGTTCTACACGGGGTGATTCTCAAGTCTGGCCTCTGTCTGCAGAGGTGAGTCTCGGCTTTGCCACACACTGGCGAGTGGTAAGTCAGAGCCGGATGTCTGAGGGTAGCAGCTGCAGGAGCCTCCAGGCCACCAGGCAGGCCATACCCCAGGGCCTCATTCCCAAAAGCTAAATCAACTCTGTTCCTGGGGAGCTATCTGCCCCTTCTTTACCCCACTCCTGCCTGCAGGGAGATGGGCTGCCCCAAGTCCCCATCTTCTCAGATCAAGGAAAAGAGAATGAAACACAAAAGGGAGGCTAGTATCTTCCCCACACCTCAGAGGTCTTAATTCACTTCTGAGCAGTAATTAACACAATTAAAACTCAAGCCCTCCCATTCTGGGACCAGCCCTCCACTGCTCCACCTCCCTGCACTGCACTTTTACCCCTGGACCTATGTGGAGAGGCACTTGTTAAAACTCATATCTGAGGGCCTCCCTGGTGGCACAGTGGGTTAAGCAAGGCACGACGACGCATCCGCAGCCACTGCAGCATGAGTTCGATCCCTGGCCATGGAGCTGACCCACATGGCGCAGCAGACCTCTCCTGCCTCGCCTGCTGCTCCTCTCAGCAGTGTGCTTCAGTTAATCTGCCTGTTCTGTTTCCCACTCTATCTCTGGTGGATCCTCTCACTCCCCCCAACACCTCTGTCCTGTATCCCAATTCTTGTATGTGTAAATAAATAAATCTTTTTAAAAGAATTCATATCTCACATACGCTTGCTCCAATTGTCGTGGTTAACAGTCAAAAGAACCCAAGAGAATACATGTTTAGCGGCAATCCACACAAGGACAATAGCCTAGAATATGCCTGTGTACCATGAAGACAGTTAAATGAGACCGTGAAGATCCTGAATACCAAGCCCGCTGGTTTTCACATCTTTAAATTGATCACTTCCAGATTGTAATGGGGAGGTTTTCACATACAGTTTCCTTTTGGGCTTACTTCATTGCGCTTTTTTCCTTCATGAAATTGAAAAACAGTGAAACAAAACCCCATCTGAGTTAGTAAAGAATAAATTTCCATGTAATTACTCAGTTCTACTCGCCAGACGCTTCTCTCACATAACTCGATGGCATCTTCCCTTAAGGAGAGCTGATTCACTATGGGTTCTCGAAAAGTCTTTGAGGCTCTCAGCAGGCCAAGGTGGATGGCAGCAACCTCAGTCTGGTCAGCTTGTGAGTTTTCACTCCCTTGTTCAGTTCCACCTATGAGTGGTGGAAGAACTCCAGGAAATACACCTCAGGGGACAAGTTCAAAACTGTCCAAAATTGAACAGTGATGTAAGAAGTAATTAATTAATAAAAGCAAAATTAGTACTGCTTAACTATGGCTGGCAAGTACTTGGGTGTCCATTGCTTTATTTTCAATATAGGTACTAAAGTTTTTTTTAAGATTTATTTATTTATGCATACAAGAACTGGGGTATAGGCCAGAGGTGTTGGGGGGTAGAGAAAGGAGTCACCAGAGACAGAGTGGGGAGCAGAACAGGGAGCTTGAACTGAAACACACTACTGAGGGGAGAGCAGGGAGACAGGAGAGGTCTGATGCGCCATGTGGGTCAGCCCTGGCTGGGGATCAGAACTCCTGCTGTTGTGGCCACAGATGCTTCATAGTTCTGAGACTTAACCCCTTGCTCCACCAGGGAGGTCCCAGTGTTAAAAGTATTTTTATCTCAAAAAAAAAAAAAAGAAACGAAAATGCCAGCTTCCTATGCACTACCCTCAGGGAAGTTTAATGAACACGGCTCTGTTCATTCCAATGAAGAAATTACCCTTAGGTGCAGGGTGAACCCTTCCCAAGACACAAACGTAAGACATGACAGTGTAGTGTCCAAGGGAATCACATGGCTTCAACCCGAGAAACAGTCCTAGTGCATCCTCCTCCCTCGAGTTTAACGATAGGCATAGATCCAAGTCTCTTCTCCTTAAAATACTTTTCAACAGATTCACCAAAGACCCGCTTTCAAACTGGTGCTCTCTGTCCTGCTTCCATCTGCACCCACCACATTCTCGAGGTGGCGCCACCATTTTCTCATTTCCAGTTAAGGTGTTTTACTGCTGCCTTCTGGGGTGCACAGCTGCTGTTACTGCCATTTGGAACTGATCAGCCTCTCTCCTGGCAGTAGAACCTGATTTCTGCACCGGGGAACGACCCCTCTTGGACTCTCACACTCCCTGGCGGGAAAGCATGTGATTCGGTGGGCTCAGAAAACCAAGTATCCTCTTCTCTCCCCACCCCAATAATTGCTTCAGGAGAGGCCCAATTAGAGCCGGTGTGACTCCGTGAGGCTTTACTAAAACTGTAGGAGGGAGGGCGTGGCCCTCCCATCATACTGAAACCTAGGGCTGCAGGCAGCTGTGCAGGCACCTGGGGACCCCAAGGATGAACCAGGGGAGGCGATGTCAAAGGGAGCAGGGGCGATCAGAATTGCAGGTGGTTTTGAAGACCTGTCCCCAGCTGGATATGGTGGGTCGGCGAGTGTGGCAGGGAGGGGAGCATCCTGAATGAAGAGTGGACCCTGGTGTCCACCCCCAGGAGAGGTGCCAGGACTCATGTCTGGTCACACTGAGCATAAAGGACTCTGGGAACATAACAGAAAATGTAGTCAATACCTGTTTTAGGGCCTCCCTGGTGACGCAGGGATTAATAACGTCACAGCACTATCCAGCCATTGCCAGCCACTTCAGCCTGAGTTCTATCTCCAGCCAGGGAGCTGACCCACATGGCACAGCATACCTCTCCTGTCTCCCTGATGCACCCCTCAGCAGTGTGTTTCAGTCAGTCTGCCTGTTCTGCTCCCCACTCTGTCTCTGGTGAATCCTCTCATCCCCCATACCTCTGGCCTACATCCCAGTTCTTGTGTACATAAATGCATAAATCTTTAAAAAAAATAAAATAAACTGGAATTGCAAACCCCCAGTAAGGATGAAGAAAGATAATGCAGTGTGGGGTAAAAAGCCTGCCCCATCAAATAGGAGATCTGCTTTGAAGATCTCAATTTAGCTCTGCCACCAGTTAACTTCAACTATGTTCCTAGACTGCTCTGTGCCTCAGTATCTTTTTATGTAAAAGACAGGATAATGAATCCCATACATTCTTCTCCAGATGAGAAAACAACTGAACACCCTATTCAATGTGCTTTTAAAAAGTAGAAGGATTTAGTGCAAAATGGTTTGTGCAAAAATGTGGCTAATTTTTCTATGTGCTTTCCTTGAAGTTTTATTAACATATGGGTCTGAACAAATGAGAAACTCAAACAACAGCAAGGGAAGGTTAAAAAAAGCATCCCACCCACATCCAAGGAGAATGATTGACCCAGCCCTCCATCAGCTGCAGGACTAAACTGTCATAGGATTGTCCTAGGGTTTACAGGGTAGGTAGTCACATGTCTGAAGCAATGAGGCAATGTGAACACCTGGTTGAGTTAGTCGATTTTTGGATCCTAAGTTTGGTGCCAGCACTGCCAATACTGTCCTCACTGAACGGGAATAAACTCCAGCAGCCACATAACTTCACCACACTCTACTGGAGACGCAAGACAGTTCAGTGCAACAGCTGTGCCTGTCTTCATGTCATGAATGACACTGTCCAGAGCCACTGAAACTCTTAGTTCTTAAGGGGAGCAGGGACGGGTGAAGTTACTTCTGCGTCCTTTGTTCACGTCAAGAAAGCAAGCTGCATATTTTTCAATAATGAGAATCTGTATCAAGTTCGGTGGCTAGCTCAAAAATGTATTCCAATTAAACTGTCTAGCAGAGTCTTGGCCTTCCCACTACCACGTGTATCCAATAACTCCACTCTCATCCCTCCACCCATACAGAAGGGAGTCACCAAACAACTGGGCTGTTATACTTCAAAAGTTCAGTGTCTCTGACACCATTGTTTTCAGAGTGTCAACAATAGAGCGTCCTAGCAATAAATTTTCAGTAGAAGCTCCATGAAGCTTGGGCGACTGTGTCTGGTTCCCAGTGGCTGTGCCCACCCATAGTTCCACGTGCTGGTGAAATGCCAGTTACCATTCCCAGAGATTATTCTGTATCCACTAATACATGGATTCCTAATATGTATCCAAGATTTAATGGGACAGTGACCCTGCCTACTGAGCCACAGTGCCATCAAATAGCCTCAGTCCTTGTTCATCAGGCACTTCCTGGGTGCCAGCCCTGTGGTCACTTTGGGGACACAGCAGTGAACATTATGTTGCCATTAACGCTGGACGCGGACACTGGCAATGTCCCTCCCTGTCACTCTTCTATCACCATCTTCCATGAGACGCGGCTCTGCTTAGCTAGAGGTCAGAAAAGTCAATGGGGCAAGGGCAGAGGAACAAGAAGTCACCTAAGAAGTAAACAGAGCCAAGTGTCTCTGCATGTCGCGTCTTCATGTACAAGACATGTTTACATGAACGGGCTCTTTGGCACCCGAGGAAATGGAATTCAGAGTAGAAGTAGCTTGATCAAGGTGACACAGAGTTAACCATCACGAATGATGAGGACCCAGATTTCCTGGCTCCCATAAAACCTTTGCCTCTTACAGGATACGACCGACTCAGGGCAGTGGTCACCGCCTGCTTATGTCCTGGCCCTGCTTCTATCACATTATGGGGAGCAAGTCACTTCCTAAGAAGAATTGCCATGTCTCCTCCCAAAAAACAGAGAGAGAGGAAGAGGTGGAAATTCTGGACTATTTGCCTGACCTGATGCCTGTGTGGATGCCTGTGTGGATGAATGGCTTATCGAGATTTCAACAACTGATCATCAGAAAAACAGTCTCTCTGTCCTTGATGCCTCTTCCCTTGGTTATCAAGACATGAACAAAAGAGGGATGAAGAGGAAGATGACAGCTAGCTGGCCTCCAGTGGGGTGCCGCAGTGTTTTCAAAGGCACTGTCTCATTTAATCCTCACTAGAATTGTATTATATTTCTCATTTTGCTGGTGGGAAGATAAGTGTCAGAAAGGACGAAAGACTTGAACAAAGTCAAAAGCTAGGAAGGAGGATGGTAAGAGACTGACCCAACTTGTCTGACTCCAGAATCTATGCTTTTAGCCAGTATCCTCATTTTAAATCCTGAGCAACTTCAATCATTTAGGCTACAGACCTAAGTCAGTGTGAAAACTGCTAGAAGCTTCCCTAAGAAGAAAATGTTATACAGTATCAAGTCCTAGAATGGCCTCCATCACCCCACAGATTCTAAAATTCAGATTCAATTAGTGGCAGTGGTTTGCTGGAACCGAATAAGCCCATCTGTCATCTTGATCGCCGTCACTTTGGGGACAGAGAAGCTTGCAGAGGGTGACTCGTAAAGCAGCTGATGCTTTGGGAGCTTCCTTTCAGGCACCAGGTGAATGGGCCCAGCCATGGGAAAGCCCCGGATGAGTAAAGGAACTGAAACCAGCCCTCCGGCCATCTGCACCTTCGGTCTCAGGTTTTCCCAACCTGAGCTACGGCAAAAGAAGATTTGAAATCGGAAGAAAAGCACAAAGTAGTGCACGTGTGTGTGTCCGGGGGTGAGTGTCGGGGGCACTGGGAGTGCGCCTGGTCCATCCATCTGAGAAGCACAGTTCACATAAGCAAAGCAGGAGGAGCCCCGGTGCAAAACTCAGACAGCGCTGCTCACTGTGGGACCTTAGTCCCCATTGTTTTAAATTAAGTTTTCTCACCTCTATAAAACTACAATAGGAAAATGACAAGGCTGCCTTGAGGGAAAAGTGAAGTATCAAGAGCTCTTCAAATACCAAGAGTTATGTGACTGCTTCATGATCGAAATAATAATTTCACCACCCTCATCATTAGAAACCTGTCACCTTGGTTTTCAGAAGTGGAGATCATTTGAAGCACCAGGTGACAAGTGGTGATGATTTCACTAAATCTGGAGCTACCGAGTTCTTGTTCCAGAAGAATCCATGCACCCCACCATTGGGTCTGGGAAGGGACGTGCTGTGCTCGCTTCAGCTCCCACGCCCCCCCTGGCGCTGCCACGCAGAGGCCTCACCTTGCTGCTTCTGCATGGTGGTGAAATCCTCGAAGGTGAGCGTGCGCACGGGGGGTCTCCAGAACGCATATGTCTCCATGATCGCTTCCAGCCCGGTCCTGCAGAGAAGAAAAAGCAAGCACGGCAACTGTAAGTCACCCCAGCAAGTTAAAGCCCAGAGCTGGTTGGCTGACAAGTGGACACAGCAGCTCTGCCCTCGTGGGGCCGTGAGTGTGGAAGGCACCAGGCACGTGGGACACTGCAGTGCAGGGGAGAAGACGAACCCAGCCACAAGGGCTCGCAGGCAAGTCCGAGCTATACTGCAGCCTCCAGCTGGCCATCCTCAGAGGAGGTTTGACCTGCATGAAGAATGCTAAAGTGTTAAAGAGTTATAACATCACGGATGGAGGCAAGGAGAGTGTCACGTGAGCTTCCCTAGCACGGTGCAGTGGCACGGTCTATGCACGTGTCACACCGCCATGCGGGAAGGTCCCTAACCCCAACAGAGACACAGAAAGCAGATAAAGGAGAAGGAAGCGATCACATAGACTTGAGCTTCTGCTTCAACAAGGAATACCTACCTGAAGGCAAAAGATGAGTGTGGGTACAGAAATTATCCCCCAATTAAAAGACCAAAACATTTCTGCAAATATTTCTCTGTGCTTTTGGGATCTAATGCTCAAGCAGGTCCTGTGGGGCCAGACTTGGGTGAACACACAGCACTTTATAAGAACAGTGCTTCAGGGCCTGCCTGGTGGTGCAGCGGGTTGAGCGCCATACTGGGAAGCATCCATGGCACAGCAGCGCAAGTTCAATTCCCAGCCAGGGAGGGGACCCACATGGCGCAGCAGACCTTTCCTGCCTCGCCTGCTGCTCCCCTCAGCAGTGGATTTCAGTCAATCTGCCTGTTCTGCTCCCCATTCTGTCTCTGGCAAATCCTCTCACCTCCTGTGACTCTGGCCCATTCCCTAGCTCTTGTGTGCATAAATAAATAAATCTTTAAAAAAAGAAGAAGAACAGTGCTTCTGGCTTCTGGCCATTGGATGCTGGGAATCACACTAACTGAACTGCATGCAAATGCCCCTCTACCCTTCTCTGCCATGCTAGCTCCTGGTGGATATTGTTTTGACATTACTATGCAGTGCTGGTTGGAGCTTCTTTTAAAGTTTTGAAAACAGTTTCCGATTTTTTACTTCTCTCTAAAATTTGCCGCTTCTAACTAAGCACAGGAGGAGGTTCAGGGACTGTGAGCAGGATGGACAGGAAGGTGGAGTGTCCCAAGTCCTTCCTCTGCAAAGACACTGGAAGGGTCGTGGCGTCCCTCCTAGAAAAGACGAGCTTTCTATTTTGAGATAAAACTCCTCCTGCCGCCTCTTGGCCCCAGGTGATACATTTTCACAGTTCTCTTTCTTACACGCCAAGAACAAAGTGAGAAGCTGACTTTAAGTGAGAACAAATATCCTTTCCTTGTAAGATCCCCTGAGGTTCTTCTCAGCAAGTGACTTATCCACTGATTGGCTCTTTGTGTTGGAAAATTTCCCCTCGGAAAGACCTTACTTGCACAGTTAACTTTCTAAAGTCTCCCCTGGAATCTTGGAGGCTTTAAATACAGCAATGTTGGCAAACCAAACTCTGTATTTTAAGAAGAGGTTGAGAGGAGAGGGTGTTGCATGGTGTTTATTAGCTGTTAATCTGTTAAAAGTAGGAATAGAGGACATCTCCACATAGTCACCTACATTAATGCTGAATACAGTGCATGAAACTATTTGTGGAGAGAGGGAGCCCAGGCAATTAGGGAGTTCCGAATCATAAGGGGATGGGCAGATAAAAACGGGCTGAGCCTTCATGACCATAAGAAACAGAGAGGCCAGGCTTAGACCTTATTACCCATTTCAGAACGCTGGCAGCTCATCAGAACATCTTAGGATTCACTTTCACGGTGCAGGAACCTCCAAGCAATGCAAGGGTCTTTATTGCTCCTCCTCTTAGCCACCCTTCCCAGGAACCAGAACCAGTGATGGTGACAAACTATTGCCTCAAAGACATAGAACAGCCCCTTCTCATTTCCATAATAAAGTGATAGAAGCAACAATTGGACATGCTGCCAATGTTGTATTTATTTGAAGGACTGGAAAATGATGGCTGGCTAATTTTCATCACAAACAAAATAGCTGTGACAAAGGTATTCAGATTTTATTGAAGCAAGCAACTCTACAATATATAGGATTGTGACCATTTAGTCAGGTATATAAAATCAAAAATCCAACTAAAAGACTGGGATATAGAATCACAGATTTTTAATTTTGGAAGGGTCTTGGATTGATTCTACATCATAAGAAAACATCATAGATGTTTATCAACTCTTTTAGAATATTTTCTTGGAAATAACACAAATTGAGTGGATTCAGCAGATGTGGCATATAGATATGCTTGTGTCCTTAAAATGGAATACTACTCAGCTATAGAAAATGATGAACTCTTTACATTGTGACAATGCAAATGCAAATGGAGGGGACTATGCTAAACCAAATAAATCAGAAGAAGACAAACAGTTTATGATTTACTCATATATAGAATATACTGCAGAACTGAGGCTACCAGAATGAGGGGGTAGGCTGTGAGAAGCGAAGGGGCCCAGTGCACTGTGGTAGAGGGTTATGGTGAGTGTGGTGGGTAACATACACCTGAAGAGCTATGATCCTATACCTACATCATAGACAGTATAATAAACCAATGTTATGTCAATACATATACAAATTTAAAAAACAAACAAACAAAAGAATATTTCCTGGAGAAGATATTCAGGTTTTTAACAGATTTGCTAGAAAGTTACTTCTGACCTTGGGTTGAAATCTCTGATGTAGCTTCTACCCTCTGATACCCCCCAGGGGATTAATGATAGGAGTGCCAGACATTCCCACATCCTTATCAGGAAGACCTCACTTGTCCCTCAAAAACATAATGCACAACTCACCATATACAGACACACCCACCCACAGTCCATCCAGTCCAGGGGTCTGTCACAGTAGGGCCATTTTGGTGAAGAAGTCGTGATCACACATTGCTACCCACTCTTATGGAGCCACCTCTCATAAATTCATCCTGCACCTTTACTTAATCTATTTATGTATTCAAACATATCTCCTTTTAGAAAACTTAATCCTAATCCTAAATTGGTTTGCTTTATACCACATCTCATCTGTCCTCAAACTCCATGAAGAATCGACGGCTAGGGCCTTCCTAGTGGTACAGAGGGTTGAGTGCCACACTGGGAAGCATTCACAGCACAGCAGCGCAAGTTCGATCCCCGGCCAGGGAGGGGACCCCCATGGCGCAGCAGACCTCTCCTGCCTCCCCACTGCCCCCTCAGCAGTGGATTTCAGTCGATCTGCCTGTTCTGCTCCCCACTCTGTCTCTGGCGAATCCTCTCACCAACCGTGACTCTGGCCCATACACCAGCTTTTGTGTGAATAAATAAATAAATTAATAGAATCAATGGCTACACTAAACTGTTAGAAGGGGCTGGCTGTGTCGAGCAGAATTTGGTGAAGAGACACAGTGAGGTCACAACAAGATAGCTCAGCTCGCTCCATACAGAAGGGCTACTCGGTCCCATGGTTTTCGATGTGGCAGTGCCTGGTGCAAGGCCTGTGACATTACGAGACCTCTATCCACGGGTGTGGGGTGAATGCTCAGCCTCTTGCTTTATCACTGACTTATCCTCCCACGAATTTTAACCACCCAAAATTTTTCTAAACTGAAAACTCAAAAAAACAACCTGATGCAGAATCAAGACTCTGAAGGGAGAGGGAATTCTCTAGTACTGGAGACTTGGAAATTGCTTCTGTAGCTGTTCATACCTTTCTTAACTCAGTTTTCAGAAAGGTGTCAGTTTTCCTTTGGTTTCTTAATTTCCGGTCATGGAGTTTCTGACCTTTAACGGAGTCAGAGTCCCTAGCACAGACCAGTTGTTCCTGTCCTCATCTTCTCTTGCAAGAATCCTTGCCAACTAGCCACTAGTATCTTCAGCCTCTTGGCTGTCAAAGTTTATCCTGAGCTACTCACTGTTTACTTGCACATCATCATCACACCCTATTTGTATAAAAATTTTACTGTAGTTTTATCTTAAAAATGAATTCATGTCTAGAAGTTGGGGAAAAAGTGGTTCAGTAACTGCATGGCATTAAGAGTCCACATAGTAGACCTTTCTGGGTTTGGTGCACAGAGACCTGGCTTCATCTCTGAGGTTTGCAATGCTCCAGTGACAAACCCCCTTTGTACAGGTCTTCAGCTGTGGTCAACTCTCTGACTTCTAGGCTCTTCTCTTTAGACTTTTCTGTATGCTTACTGGCCCAATCAATGGAGTGTGTTGAACAGGAGCGAGCAAAGAAAGGAAAGGAAAAAGTCAAAGAGCTCTCTTGCAAATGGATGATGTCTTGAAATCAACTGATTTTGAAAATTAGCCAAACTGTAAAAAAAATATCCTTCCACCGTCATTCCAAAATAATAATAAGAAAAACTGGTGGACCCATCCCTTTGACGTTCAGCAAATATTTGATCATTGTAACAATTTCAGCACCGTGACCTTACTAGCTGGTACACCATGCAGATTTCTGCTTTTAGTTTGACTTCAGATAAAGGGTCGGTTTTTATCTTTCTTTCTGTTTGCTTTCTCTTATAGTTCTGATTTTCTCATTCAGTTTTGACTCTTCTCCATACTATTTTTTGGTGATACAGGTAACAGAGGGAATGGATGTCATTAAATGGTAAGACTATGGTCATCTCTCAATAGAAGACAGCCAAGGGCTGAGGGAAGTCTACATAGATACAATCACAAAGTCCAGCCAGGAAAACAATTATGTGCTTAATTCAGGAGATATACAGGCAAAAAGGATACAGGGCACTTACTCTTTAGAAATGTCCTATTCAACAAAAAGAATAACATGTAAATGATTCATTTCTGAACTATGATAAATGCTACCATGGAGATATGTAGCGAGGGCATAAAACATCTAGCAATAGGTACCTAATACACCCAGAAAACTCACACAAGATTACACAAAAGACTGGTCATTTATGATTAGTAGTAAAGGGTTCTCATCAATTTTCTGCAGAAAGGGATTTCATAGTAGACTTCACGGTATGTACAAAGACTCAGAGTATCAAAGAGAAGGCATGTTCTGGAAAGTGAAAATAGTTCACGGTGACCAGTGCTCTGGGCGTAAGATGGAGGGAGAGGTGTGAACACCATGGATATTTATTCTATATGAGGTGTCGAGATTTTATCTCATGGGCAGTCCTGAGTCTCTGATCCCCACCTTTCTCTTCCTGTTCCATTATTTGAAAAACACAAAGCCAAAATATACTGTTCTTTCTGATATAATTACCATATCTCAACGTTCTAATCCTTACTCTCCATGCTCCATGGAGGTGAAGCCAAGCCTTCTCCACCTCCTTTCTCTTTCACTAGATTTGGGATATTCCTATATCTAGATTCCTTGGGATGTTTATTGTCCAGGGGAATTCTAAAAGAACTCTTAGTAGAGATTTGCAAATTGGCAAAAAAAAAAAATTCAGAACTCGGCCCCAGGTGGCACAACGAGTCTATCTCCTCTACTGCCTCTGCTGTGCCTTACAGTGGCTTGAAATAATGGGTGTACAGTGGAGAGGCTTGGAGTGGAGCTAACATCATCTCTTGCCTAGTGATTCCCCACGCGAAGACCTCGCCCCTGCTTTAAGTCTGAGCAGGGAGCAATATAAGTCTGCAAGGAGTTTTCAGTGCTTTGAATAGTACAATAAAAACCCACGATAACACAAGTTAGCTAACTAAAACATTTTGCTTCTTTCCATTTGACTAGAATGATCTAACTTTAACTTGGACTTTCTCATGCTCCTGGACTCAGGACTGTCCATGAGATACTGAGCCATACGAGGGCAGGTGCCTATGGTGTTGGAGAGCCCAGGCTCTGAGCAGACAGCCTGGGTTTAGATCGCAGCCCTGTGCTTATGAGCACGGCCTTGACCAAGGGGAATAACTCTCATGCCTCAGTCCCCCTATTTGTAAGGTGAAAATCACGATGATGCGCCTTCCCAATTGTGGCTTAATAACTGCAGATTTATGAAAGACAACAACAGCAAACTAAGAGAAACAATGAATGTTACTCTAACCCAAGCAAAAGAAACCCCACCGCCTGCTCAGGTTGGAAGCTGTAATCAGAGAAAACATTCTTCCTTCACTGGAATTCCAAGTTTTTGTCAGTTCCCTGGCTTGGGACTGAATGTGGGGGGACCCACATGTTACCTCACTCTGTTTTCTCTCTCCTCACAGAACCAAAAGTGTGTCTCTCGAGCTTCTGTAGGTTTATTATCTTGCAGATACTTCGGCCTCCAATATGTGAGCCATTAAACAGACGTCACTCTGTTAGATGACACCATCCCTGGCCAGGAGCCACAGATAATAAAAGCACAGCCAGCTCTCCCTGGCAAACCCTCATGGTACGAGCACAATGGCGGAAAGGCTCGTGACAGCAGAGGGAGAACAAATAACAACGTGGATACTGGTGTTAAATACTGCCTTGAAGGGGCATGGTCTGCAGTCAGACAAGGGTCCAGCAGGCTGCTTCAGCCAAAGCCGGCGCAGGGCCCGTGGCTGGGACCACCACGGCCAAGGGGAGCCCATTCCAACCCTGACACTTCCATGAACGTGTGAAATGGCACCCACGCCAGGGATAACAAAAGAGTATGAAAGTCTCCAGGGCCTAGGAGAATGCCAGGAAAGAGCCCGCTGAGACTGGCTGGAAAATAGAGCCAATGACTCTAGGGAGAAGAAATGAGAGTATGGAAACCGAACGTGAGGACGATGGGCCGTAATCTCGCAAGAAGGCGGGTGGGCAGCTCGCGGGCCCAGAGCGCACGCGTGAAGCCGCAGGGGTGAGGGCGGCGGAGATGACAGGGCTAGACGGCTGCCTGTGCCTAACGCGAGCGCAGCGTAATTCTCCAGACACTGCTGCGGACCGGATTTGGAAACGCTGAAAGCTAGCACCTCGCCGTACGCAGCCTTGACATCAGAAAATGGGAAATGCTACATGAGACCGAGCAACGAGAAGGTGAGGATGGAAAACCTGGGCCACCGGCTGCATGAAATGATGACTAATATTTGTATCCTGATGGTTTGAATGCCAAGAATTAAATATATGAGGATGAATTGTAGGAAGCTTCAGGCATTTTAGATTGTTCGCCTACAAAGATGGGACTGTCAGACATTCAGCTTAACAGAGGCATAAGGGTATAGACGAGGTTTGAGGTGCTCGGTTACAGGGGAGAACTCTCGCCGAGCTGAACTGAGATCCACCTGTGCCCTTAGCTCCCAGCCTCCCAGAGAAAAGCTGTTTCTTTCAGAGCCCAGCAGAGATGCCCTAGCCCAGGGGCTAGTTCTCAGCTGAGCTTCCCTTCGTCCTGTCCCTTTTTGCATGAGGCCTGCTCATTCCTCATCTCGGGTTCCTCTTTCTGGCTGCACCCTCATCTTCATGGGGGGTTGACAGGAGAGGCTGGGCCATGACAGGGATTCCAGCCTGGGACAGGAGAGGTGGCTCTTCACATGGCCTTGGCATGGCATGGCTCCTTAAGGGGGAGTCTCTGGCTGCTTCCCATCAGCAGCAGGGATGTGGCCTTCCTTCGGGTCAAGCACCAGCTTCACGAGCTCCCCCTTCCAGGAGCAGGCACGTCCATCCCTGAGTGCAGCCAAGGGCTCCGCGCTTAGACCAGGAGCCACTGAGCCATCACATAACGGGACACCACGCACAGAGATGCCTGCCTCCGGCCTCATTCCCAGCCAGCTCCCACTCAGACTGTCTCCCCCACCGCCTCCTGCCTCCTGCGGGCCCCACTGTTTATTCTAACTATTTATCCATATAAACCAAGCTCCCTCCCCGTGAAACAGGAACCGCACCGGTTCCCTTTGGCAATTCCAACGTTGTGGAATTTGAGTGTCCTGGTTCAAATCTCCAAGGGAAGCTTGGAGAGAGAGAGAAACAACTCCCTCCTTCAAAGCTGCACCAGCCCCCGGAGTGCAGGAGAGCCTCTCCATGTGGGCCGCCTCAAGGAACAGGCGGTGGCTTCTGGGCCCCTGCCAGCTGGGTGTACCTGGAGGATCCAGAGGAGCTGCGAGTATGGGGAAACAGGAGGTCAAGGTCAGGATGAAGGACGCTGGACACCGATGCCAGGTGCTCCACGCACTTCTAGCACAAGCTGCGAGAACCTCTCAATTTTTAGATGCACCGTAATTTTAATCCTCTCCTCTTTTATGTATGTGTTTGAGTTGGAGGCAATCCCTGGGAGTTATATAAAATTTCCCAAGCCGACATGGGCCCTCTGTAAAATCTTGGCAGCCACTCCTAGCGGGGACAAGGCTTTCACGTTAGGTGAGGGCTGAGGACCACGCTCTCTCTGTGCCCGTGAAGGGGGAGGTCTCCTGCGCGCTCCCTCTGGCTGGCACAGCGGGCTCTCCAGGCCCGGGACAGGTGCCCCGCAGGCTACTTCTCAACAGGAGACTCTTGTTTCTCTCCTGCTGCTAGATCTTTGTGTTCTCTTTGCGAGGCGGGCCCTTTGGGGCAGCCACACACAAAGATGTCCTTTCACCCCTCGTTCCCACTGAGTGAGTTTTCTCAACCAAACTCCTGCTTGAGCTTCGCCTCTGGGATCCTTTGCTCGGACTCACAGACTCTAACACTAGCGGGGTCCTCGCACCCCACTCTGTCCAAGGGGGCCCTGTGTGTATGGTCTTCGGTCAGACTAGATCGGTGTCTTACAAGAATCCATCTCAAATGTGAGTCAACGCTTCCCTCGTCTTCAAACAAAGTCTATTTCTAGACTCACTTTTTCTTCCCCTTAGTGGGTGACCCAAGCTAGCCCCCCACGTTGCTCTATCTGACTTACCCTGGGTGGGAGCAAGTCCTTCTCACTCCAGACCTCCTGGCTTTTCATTTCTCTGCCCCTCATCAACTCTGCTTACTGTTTGTCACTGGCCAGACAGCTATTATTTTACTCTGCGCACAGGCACTCCGGGGAACATAAGCACAGAAGCCCCACAAGGGAATCGCCCGTCTTCAAGCAGCTTACACTCCAGCGGGGGCCCAGTCCAGGAACGCTGGCCACAGGACCATAAACTTCAAGTGTGGGACACTCTCTCCCCCTCCCCACCTCACCCCCCAAAATGTAAGGATTTACTAACCCAATGGGCGGGAGGAATCTCCAAGAGACAACTCTGGATGTTGCGCCCTGAGGCAATGCGTGATTAAAAGCCCGTTAAAGCCAGATTTAGGACACAAAACTTCGGAGAAATCTAGAAAGGGTAACTATCTAGAAAGACACATAATTTCCTGACATTGCGGAGAGAGTGCCTGGAAGCCAAATACATCAGTGTCTCCACCATGAACGAGCCAACCATCTACTACTCTCCCCTCATCTCACACACACACACTCACACACACACTCATGCACACACACACTCAAACTCACGCACTCTCTCACACACACACTCATGTGCACACACACTCAAACTCATGCACTCTCTCACACACACACACACACACTCAAACTCACGCACTCTCTCTCATACACACACTCGCATGCACACACGCACACACACCTGTGTAGTCTGCAGGGTGGTGACCTCACCCTGAAGCCCGTGAGTGACGCCCCTCTAGAGAAGCCGCAGAACCAGGACCCGCTCTGTGAACGGTGACACCACAGGGTGGGCGGGGGACTCACCAGGTCACCTGTGGAAGGCCCAAGGAAAATCCCCTCTTGTTGTCATTGCACTCAGAAGAAACTCTGAGAAGACACCGGAGCCTGAGATCATGGAGACCAAAGGACCGGCTCTACTTCTTGGGCCCTTGTCTGGAGACTGTCACAGGTGAAAAGGCTGAATGAGTGGTCTAGAAGTGCCCTGAAATCAGCTCACTGTCGAAACTTGAGCCTCCTCTGTTGGACTTAGCACACAATGAGAAGGCCCAGAGGGGCTCCTTCTGCAGTCGAGCACCGAGGGCCCCCTCACCCAGGCCAGTAACCAGATCAGGAAGGGGAAGGAGGCAGGCGTGGGACTAGAAGTGGGGAGGACTGCTGCATGGATAGCCCTTTATATTAAAATATGAGCAGCGGGCCTCCCTGGTGGCACAAGGGGTTAAGGCACAGCACTATGAAGCATCCACAGCCACTGCAGCACGAGTTCGATCCCCAGCCAGGGAGGGGACCCACAGGGCACAGCAGACCTCTCCTGTCTTGCCCACTGCTCCCCTCGGCAGTGGATATCGACCAATCTGCCCATTCTGCTCTTGCTCTGTCTCTAACCCTCCCCCACCCCCGCACCTCTGGCCTATACCCCAGCCCTTTATGCATAAATAAAATAAATCTTTAAAAATAAATTAATAAAAATAAAATATAAGCAATGGAAGTACATCTCAGCACAGTTCCCTGAGTTCTCTGCACTGGTGAACACCACTGAGGCCCTGAGCTCACCCTGATGTGCTTGCAGTCAGGGCTCAGGGGCCCGAGAGAGACACACCTGCAGTCAAAGCGAGTGTGGGTGCAGCTGTGTCCCCCCAACTCTCCTCTCACACGCCTCCTTCCCTGAGTCTCTGGATTGCACTGGCTGGATTGAGATCGACAAACCTGAACATGTTTTGGTTTGAGGTTTGGCAAATTCTGTAACTCCAAAGTATTCCACAAATGTTTTGTGTTCTGCAAAACCAAAAAACATTGGCCAAGCACTTTCTCCCCTAATTTTTAAGCCCATGTGTTTTTAAAGGAAATGTAATCCGTATGTTTTGGGTACATTTATATGCAACTCATCAAGTCATGCTCCTCTGGGTGAGTCATCCAATGTCTCAAATGCATGGTTTGATCCTAGGGTTATAGGGACTCTGTTAGCACAAGCAGGACAACAAATGCATGAGGCGCTGCTGGAGGATGAACCAGGTCCTGGTGCTGGCACTGAACCGCCGCTCCCAGGAGATTTGTAGATAAGTCTCTATATCCAGATAGCAACCTTTTCCATCTGTAAAATGACATTAACAGTTCTTGCCCTTATCAATTCCCGTGAGCAGCTAGGAGAATGAAAGTGTGATTATTCAGACAGTTTTAAGCGTGTGAAAGATAAAATACAAGGGCCTCTATACATGTCCATGCAAGCTTATTTTAATCTCAGTTCCCAGAGCACTGGAGGACAAATGGCTTCTATCTTTAATAATTCGTTCTTACCCCACCATGGGACAAGCATCTTCAGTGCCATTATATCTCAGCTTCGCCTGATAGGTGAAAGGCCAAGTTCAACCTGACTTCCTGGTCTCTGCTAGAAAATCTCCCACTTACAGGGGCATAGAAAGTAGATGACAAAGTCATGGGGGAAAGTTCAGAAGACAGGCTGAGAATATCCATATTGTTTTCTTTGGGAAAGAGAGGAGGTTTTGGGTGACTTGACGAGGATTCCTTAGGTAGACGGAAAGATTTTAAAAGAAGGGTTCTGGGGCCTCCCTGGTGGCGCAGTGGGTTAAGCAGTGCACTATGAAGCAAATCGCAGCCACTGCAGCATGAGTTCAATCCCTGCTGCCGGCCAGGGAGGGGACCCACATGACTTAGCAGACCTCTCCTGCCGTGCCCACTGCTCCCCTCAGCAGTGTGTTTCAATAGATCCACCTGTTCTGCTCCCCACTCTGTCTGGTGATGCCTCTCACCTCCCGCGACTCTAGCCTGTACCCCAGCTCAAGTTTGCATAAATAAATAAATCTTTAAAAAAAATAAAATAAAAGGGTTCTGGTCTCCATATCCACTGAAGATAAGTCAAGTTAACTGTTAGCACAATGCACAGGTCTTGAAGTCAGACAGATTTAGGTTTAAGTCTCTGTTCCATCTTTACTGTGTGATACTAGGAGAGTTGCTTAATCTCTCTGAGGCTCCATTTCCTCACTTGTAAAACACAGGTTGATCTGATGACTGGAAATACTGTAAGACAAAAGTCTGGTTCAATCCCAGAGAGCTTGTATGCTTTCTAATCAATAGCCTGTAGATTTTGATAGGACATGATGAAAAATGTCCAGGCTATCAGAGAAGAAGTAGTGAAGCATTAGAGCGGACTAATGGGAATCTATCCTTCCTTCCCAGAGCCCTTGTAGAGCACAGCTCAGCTGGCCGGCCAGAAGGTGCATGTGAGCCGTGGCCTGTGGCCTGCGTGTCCAGACCAGGAAGACATTCACAGCAGTCAGGCAGACACAGACCAGCGGCAAACAATGTGTCAAAGAGGCGGTGAGGAGACAGAGGGTTCTCAGCACTTGAGCTGAGATGTCATCATAGCTTCCTGACCAGCAGCAAATCCTCCAAGACACAACGGTGTTACTGGTAAGGTTCAAGTACAACTGTAATCCCCAAGGACGGCGCTAATGTCGGTCAACACAGCCTATCTATTGCAACCCTCTCTTCTAAGTCCTGTCTGGAAAACAAGGCTATAAAGGGAGGGGAAAAGAGAAGGCAGGAACACAATCTTTGGCATGACAAAAAGAAAAGAAACAAATGCTAAAAGCTACTAGAGTTTCAGAAGAAAGGAAAAATGAAAGCAAGGAACTCAAGTGAATAGGGATGGTCCCTGAGATGGACAGTTCTGTGGAGAGCAGAAATCCTTCACTTTGGGTCATGGACCCTTTGCAAACCTTTTTGTGGACCTTTCACCACAGAAAGATGCATGCTCACTCCACACACAATTTACTGAAACATCAGGGAACTCACAGACCCCTGAAATCCATCCAGGGACAACAAGCTAGAATCTTAAGTGCCCCAGAGACTCCTTTATGGAGAG
The DNA here is from genome assembly GCA_019455555.1 of Galemys pyrenaicus. Lineage (NCBI taxonomy): Eukaryota > Metazoa > Chordata > Mammalia > Eulipotyphla > Talpidae > Galemys > Galemys pyrenaicus. The sequence continues at coordinate 1,741,150 of JAGFMF010011645.1, read as the reverse complement.
ACGCTTCTATTTGGAACTCTGTCGCTAGCAAGGTCGCTAATAAGCCCAGCACACTGAGCCCTGAAACGGAGGGGACAGGAAGCAGCCCCAGCTGCACTCCACAACCTGCACAGGAAGAGACACTGGTTCGGAGAAAGGACTGTCCAGGTGAAATGAAATGGACAGGTATGCCTTCTTCACTGACTACATTTTGAAAACAAAGACCTTGGTCTTACTTTAAACAAAGAATCATCAAACAGGAAAGTCTTCCTGCCTGAGTTCTAGTGTGGTTCTCCCACTAGTGCTTGACTTAGAGTAGAATATTTGGGCCTTCCTGGTGGTGCAAGGGGTTAAGCACTGCACTATGAAGCGTCCCCAGCCACTGCAGCATGAGTTCAATCCCCGGCCAGGGAGCTGACCTATGTGGCGCAGCAGACCTCTCCTGCCTCGCCCACTGCTGCCCTCAGCAGTGTATTTGAGTCCATCTGCCTGTTCTGCTCCCCACTCTGTCTCTAGTGAATCATCTCAACCCCCAAAATCTCTGGCCTGTACCCCAGTTCATGTATGTATAAATAAATAAATCTTTAAAAAACATAGAATATTCAACTTTGTTATCTGGAACTGGAACTTTAAGAGAACTTTGCTCAGTAAATGTGACCTCAAAAACTTCTGAGGCAAATAAAGTGTTACAGAAATGTATGTATTTTAAATACACAATAGCTTCATAAAGAAGAGTTCTCATAAATCAGCTTGTAGGAAATGATTGCCATGACTGATTCTTAGCATAAGTCTGGGTTCTAATATAATGAGCTTTGTAGTTCAAGAGGTAATTCTAAATGCAGCACTAGATACTTTACCCGAAAACACTTGCACTGAAAATACCAAAGATGACTCTTAATAGTCTGTTTCCTTCAGGGGTAAAGAAATGCCCCCAAATTAGAAAAGAATCTGAACACTAAATAGTTATCACAAAGCTACATACTTTACAAAACATCTGTGTTACATTTGCTGTCTCAGTATGGTTTATATAAAATGAAATTTTCTGATTAAATAACCTGAGGTATATCTGCTTTCCAGTTATATCTGCTGAGGTATAATTGAAATTTCCTTGCAACTCAGTTCTCTTCTAGCTCTCCCTAGAAAAGATTTAATTTCACATAAGAAGGGTATGATAGGAAGGATTTAGAGAAGAGAATTAACAACAACAAAAAAAAAAAACAACCAAAAACAAAAAACCATAGTCTCTAAAACCATTTACAACAGGAGCAAATAAACAGTCTTGTAAATTTCAGCAATTCCTAAGCATTTTACCATCTCACAAGCAATCTTGATGATGTTGGGTCACAAAGAAAGGCTGTGTTCCACAAAATCATTTTACTAAAGCAGAAAATACCTCCTATATTTTGGAAATCCTTCCTCAGAGAAAAATGGTTAACTTCAAAGCAAAATCTTAGCTCTAAAAGATCACAGATTTCTGCCCATCATTCCTTATCTCCATATCATAGAAAATAAGATGCCCAACTGAGATGCATTAGCCACCTACAGATGTCTGTCCGAAGAAAAATCACAATATTTATGATAAAAGTCACCCTCAAGTTGGTCTTAAGTGACTGAATACTTAGTATGATGTAGGGAGAAAACTACCATGCAGGATTTGATTTGGTTATTCCCAGAACAGCAACCAAGAATCTCATGATTTCATTGTTTGCGGGTCAACTGCTCAACTCTTGGAGCCTCTTTCCACCTCTCTCCACCTGAGCCAACACAGAGACACAACCTGCAAGTGTTTCCCAAAACACAGGAGCTGAAAGCCACCAGTGGGCATGGGCATAGGAAGACATAAGGAAGAGGGGAGGACAATGTCACAGAGAGATCAGTGGGGTTTGTCTCCCAACTATTCTTACCTGTTTCTTCCAGAATCTCTGAATCCTTTAGCAAAAGGGTTCCGGTCTATTTTTAATCTGGTGATCTGGAAATAAACAAAAAAGGATGAATTGTATTTATATTAGCTGAGGTCTTATTTTTTCGGTCGCCTAGAAAATTAACAAAAACGACTCTGTTAACAGAAGTGTTGTTTTTATTTCATTTCCTTTGAGTGTGAGACTTAAATTGAAGCTGACACAGGACTTGGGCCTGGCACACAGATGTCTGACACACCTGATCCACGTCTCCCTAAAAACCAAGGTTTTCCCGGGATGCAACTCTGTAAACTCTCTCTACTCGCCCTTCTTCCCAAAATACAAGCGGTGATAAATGACCTGTCCACAGAAAGCCATCCAAATGGACAACTGGGCAACAGCCAAGCTCAGGCTGCACGCAGGAGGCACCAGGATGGTGCTAGCAGATGAATGAGCAAGGAAAAGAGTAGATTCCATGCATCCAACCCGAGCAATCGGGGCCCCGGACCGCCTGCCTCGGCCAGCTGTCTGGGCTTTCTGGGGCTTTCTTTCCCACTGTGCTTACATCGTGCCTCCCTGCACGAGGGGCTGGTGAAAGACCTGAAGGGGTCTTGCAGAAGCATGAAAGCAGTCAGGCTTTTGTCGAGGTTGCACACAGAAGAAAGTCTACAACAGGGGACAGGCCGAGCAGGAAGCAGAGCACCTGCCCCAGTCCCCAAGGCTCACAAGCAAACCAGAAGAAACAGAGGCAGCGTCCTAAGGCTGAGTGAGCCCAGCGCAAACACCTGTGCAGCAGCCACTCGGCCAGTAAGTCCTTCTCCACTCTGTTCCTTCAGATGGTCGTAGACACACGCCCTTATATCTCGAGACTAGGAAAAGCCTGAGACCCACAAATCCAGGTAGAGCTGAGCATTTCTGCTTTCAGCCGTGTCCAGGGAGCTGATTACATAATTTTGAGAAGGAAGCGGGTATTAATGACTCAGCACACGTGAGTACTAGAGAGGGGCGGGGACTCGGGAGCCCAGGAAAGAAGGAACGGTAATTGCAATGGGAAGAAGTTCTAGAAATAAGGGAATCTCATTATTTAAGCTCATCTCCCCAGTTCTGATCACCGTGGAACTCAGTATTAGGTCTGCTATAGTTGTTTCCGATGTCGCAAATCTTTCCAAGTCTCTCTTCCATCTCACTTTGTCAGAGTGGAATTTCCCAAAGCCGCAGTCTTTAAAGGTCTTTAAAATGCAATGTGAGATTCTGACAAACAGATTCTGACTTGAAAGTACAAAGTTATTTTTTCCCCCTAAACATTCCTTGCTTCTAGAATGGCACACTAATAATGTAGCCCTAATAATGCAGCCAAAGCAATTTTACATCTACTTTATAGACCACAGCAGAGGCCTGAAGGTTTGGCTTTCGAAATTCCAGTGTCTGCTGTGCGAATACTGCATTGAGTTTAAAGACTGTCCCTGCTTTTTCTTGTGACTTAAAATCAGTTCTTTCTTGCTCCATAATCCACAGCAATAAACCACACACCATATTTTCTTTTCAAGTTGGGGTTATAATATTTTATTTTCTCTTTCAAGTTTACTTATCCTGACCAACTCGTTTATGATAGGGGTTTCTGATATATGAGTGTGCTTCCATGTTTTGGGGGCCTCCACAGGCCCCTATAAATATAATGACGTTCTATTTCATGCGTCTAGGAGAAATAGCCAAAAATCTGTTACCTGCTGTCTGAGGGCAACTGCATGAACTGTCTCAGGCCAACGAGCCTGCATGGAGATTTAATAAATAAGCACCACCAAAAGTTAGGGAAAACAACACCTCCATACGTGTTTCAGCAGTTCCAGTGTGAGATTTAGAGAATTTCCTGGAGTATGCTTAGGTGAGTTGCTACTATTATCAAGGGTCTTTTGTGCGCAAAGCAGAGTGGCAGGAGGTGCAGGTGACAGGATCCCGACAGCCAGTGCATGCCTGTGTCTGTCACCCCCCAATAAAGGTTATGATCTAGAAGGAAAAAGACTCCATATGCACTAATACCACCAAGTAGACCAGGAAGCGGCAAGGTCTGCACTGAGGCCAAAGCGCCGTGACCACCCACAGGAAGCAGGGCTGCCCACGCCCAAGAGGCTGAGGCTTCATGTTCGAGGTGACACATGAGCCAGGCTTGGAAGGCTGGGTAAGAGTTCAGTGGGAAATACAAGAAGGGGAGAAAAGAACAAGGGGGGCCCTTTGCAAGAGAGGGCAAGAGCGTCGGGCAGGCGGGGCTGAGCGCTTTCAACAGGCACACAGAGGCCAGCATGGCCAGAGCCAGGATGCGGGGAGAGGAGCAGTGAGAGAAGGGGAGCGGGGCTGCAGGCGAGGGTGCCCCCCCACACCTGTGTCACCCTGCGCAGGCCTTCAGGTGCCTGTGGCAGGAGCAGGCCACCCGCCGAGCCTCCTTATGACCCCCCCACCCTGGCAACCATGTCTGCAAACAGCCGGGGCAGTGAGATCAGTGCTATACAAGAGAAACCACCGTATTCTCAACCTCAACACCCCCTATTTCTAACGGTCCCCAGTTCCATGGCAATGGCCAGTCTGGTAAGCTCAGCTCCTACGCGTCTTCCAGCGCACAGAAAGCTGGGCTTCAATGGCAGCAGGGCCACAGAACTTGGGGTCCCGTGGAAGATAAGGTGTGGCTTGAGGTGAGGGCTCATCAGGTGGGAAAAAAGTAAATGTCAGGGCCTCCCTGGTGGCACAAGGGGTTGAGCGCCACACAGCCACTGCAGAGCGAGTTCGATGCCTGGCAAGTTCGACCCACAGGGTGCAGCAGCCCTCTCCAGCCTCCCGCTGCTCCCCTCAGCAGTGGGTTTCAGTCCATCTGCCTGTTCTGCTCCCCACTCTGTCTCTGGTGACTCCTCTCACCCCTGGCACCTCTGGCCTGTACCCCAGCTCTTGTGTGCATAAGTAAATAAAATCTTAGTTAAAAAAAAAAAAGGTAAGCATCCTCACCTTCCACCCCAGGGAGGATGAGGAAAGAGGGGACAGAGAAAGAGAAGTCCAGCAGTTAGACTAAGGCTCCCCACCCTCCCCCGCAAACCAAATCCAACAGTGGGAGTGGAGAGGCTCAGAGGAGATGGCGGGGGGCCTCTGTGCATCCTGGGGGGCAGCTGCACCGAAGTGGGGCAGTTAGAGGGACGAGTTCGCATCTCCAGACTCCCCCCGGCTCTTCAGCAGTGTGTCAGGGGCTCGGAGGCCGCAGCCCACCTCGCAGGGACAGCAGGTGACCCTGGCACGTGGAGGAGGCGCCTAGCAGGAGCCGAGCAGAGAACCTGAAGGAGACCTGGAGCGAGGCTGAGGCAGCCAGGGAGGCCGGCTGCTCCTGACGGGGACGAGGCTCAGAGCACAAGCCGGAGGCTTGGAGGAGTAGAATGTACGGACACAAGGGGCCCAGGGCCAGCCCAGCGCAGACAGCAGCAGCAGCTGTGAGGAGACAGCAGCCCCGCACCTCCCCCTGCCCCCCCACCTTGCACCTACAGTTATCCAGACTCCTGGGCAGGGAGGAAATCTGCGGGCAAAAACAAAAACTCATCATTTACCCAAAGTAAGTCAAGTTCAAGAGCGGAGACCTAACCCAACACAGCCCTGGGAGTTTACATCTAGCCTTCTGCTTCAGGCTGGAGGTCAAAGCTTCTTAGGAAAATCCGCCAGAGAACTGAGACAACCGGGGGAAGGGAGAGAGAACAAAGTGGGTAGAGAGCATGGTGGTAGACTTAGGGCTTCGATGTGGGACACCAGGGTAACAACGCCTGCAGGGGGATCCTCTGCTTCTAAAGCACCAACAGTGATGTGAGCCAACGTGATGGCAACAAAAAGCATCTTTAAAAAATCACCTACAGAATGACTGGATCAAGAAGAGGTGGTCCATATACACAATGGAATACTATTCAGCAATCAAAAATGACAAACTAGGGCCATTTACAGAAACATGGATAGAGCTAGAGGGAGTTATACTCAGTGAAACAAGTCAGAAGGCAAGAGAAAAATATCAGATGGCCTCACTTTTGGGAGGAATATGAAAGAGCAACAACTACAAAAAAAAAGAAGAGTAAGCTCAAGGAAATGGGCAATTACAACCAAAAACAAACTAACAAACAACAACAACAAAAATCAACAAGACCAAAAGGTCAAAGATAAACTAAAGGGACTATGTGGGGAGGGGAGGGAGGACAAAGATGGGGATGAGGGCAGAAGGAGCACAAGGGGCTGAGGTGATGGTGCACGGGTGAAATGGTGGTGGGAACTCCCTGGGGACTACACATGATGTCAGATATAATTAAAATTAAAAAAAAAAAAGAAGTGTTTGCTGCCAAGAAAAGGAAATCACCTACAGAAAATTACATATTATCTAATGTCTCTCAATGTGTTCTATGCAATGGACATTCTATAATAGCATATGATACTCTATGTGTTCGATACACTATATATGTCAGACACATTCCTCTGTGACTCTCTCACACACACACTTATATATGTCAGCCACAGCTGGGAAGTTAATTGTCAACCCTGTTCCACCTCCATGACTATGAAGGAGACTTGAATCTAACAGTTTATCTCCTCTCCACCACCTTAGTGCAGATCAACAATATCTTTTGACCAAACTACTCTAATAACCTTCAAACAGATCCTCCTTTGCCCACACTCGCCCCTGTCCAGTCCCTTCTCTGCACAGCAACCAACATGATACCTGTTAGCACAGACTTGGAGCATGTTCTCTGCAGTGACAACCAACAGGCTCAGAACTGAACCCAGACTCGAGCCTGGACAGAGACTCAGCCAAACCGAGCTGCTCTCAGAGCTGCAAGGGGTAAAACTCTCCCTGCTTAGGCCCCCATGCTCACGCCCCCTCCCGACAACAGTCCTCATCTCTGTTCTTCACCACCTCATCCAGCTGACTCCTCTTCTCCTCACCTTAAATATTACCTCCGAAGCAGCTCTGGCATCCCTCCAAAGCCAGACAGTTCTGCTCCTCTCTTGAGCTGCACTCTCCTTAATTCTCTTTGCTCCAAACCCAATGAATACTTGTTATTTATTTTGCTGTTTACACATTTACTCTTTATCCCTCTCCCTAGATGACAGCTAGGACCGAGGTCTACCTTACACTCTTTCATTCAGCAAAGCCTGCCATCACGCTTGTCCCCTGCTCAATATCTGCTCAACGAAGGAATGAGTGAATGAACGATGACATGGGGAACAGGGGGAGCAATTCCAGAGCCATAACAAGGCTTAAAGACTATACAAACAACCGCTTCAATCCTATTTGCCTTCACTGAGGCATCACAGACAAAACCTTCAATGTCCTTCCTGATAGAACAAGGTCCGTAACTTTCTGTGCACCTGAGCTGTTCCACAGCAGCATGTTCAAACGTGGACACAAAGAAAATGCAAAATCGTGAGCACAAAGTCCACTGATTTTATTTCCATCACATTCTACTGATTAGTGTAATCTGAGTTATTAAAGGCTACGGCACCGGAGGGGGTGGTAGTTGGCTCGCCACTATTCATCTTAATCATTTCCACTGCTTTTTGTCTAGTTAACAGAGGCAGCACATAAATGAGGTACGCTTCCCAGCACACGGTGCAGGTATAAATAGCATGACCTGCAAAGAGAATGCAACTTGACTATCCTGTGACTCACGGCACCAAGGCGGAGGGGACCTGCCTTATTTACACTCCTAGCTGTTTTGTTTTCAGGTTTTTTTTTTTTTTTCACATTGTTTGAAATGTATTCTATCAGGGTCTAAAAAGAAATAGTCCTTTTTTAAATTTTACACTGATTTGATGGGAAAGAGCAAAACTGACTCGGTAGCTTAGGAGAGAATGAGCGAGTCAGAAAGCCTATTGGATTCACTGACGCAGAACTGGCAGTGGTTTTGGGCCTCCAATCTAGTTCGTGAGGCCAGTTCTCATCAAGAAGTAAGACTGCGTTACCTGGGGATAACAGGGCTGTGACATTTTGAAATTAGTTTCCTGTTCGGAAAAAAACACTAAGTTCCAGCAGCCTTTTCCCTTAGAGAAGACAAAGATTCTGCAATGGAAAGTCCCCGCAAATTCCACAAGGACCTGTTTTTCCAAGAAAAACCATGAAGTGTAGAGTCACCTTTATCCCCACCTCTACCACCTTATTCTCCACGATTGGATTCTGGGCACGCTGCACCTTCGAGCCACGGCTTTGCCAAGCTGGCACTGTGAGAGCAAATAATAGCAATAATAGCTGCAGTGTGCTAGCAGGCCAGGATGGGGGTTCAGTTCGTGTGGGTGGGAGGGAGGAATGGGAAAAGAAGAAATAAACGCAAGAAATATTTCATGAAAATAGAAACTCTTTGTTCACATTTGACTACTGCTTCTATCCAAAGGAGCAAACCACAGACAGATAAGGCGATCGCCAGCAGAGGTAAGGTGGCTAACCATTTATGCAGGTCTGTTCAAGGCACACATTCAGTGCTATGAACCAGGAGACAGAGAAAAATACCTTCGAATTATGGAGAAAGAAGTATCCTTCATCTTAGTTTCTGAGGTTCAGAATTTTATCAATTATCTTTAATCCCCCCTCACCCACTGGCGGGATCACCATCGGTACTTGGTAAAGTTGAATGCTATCAAGTGAAGAGAGTTAACATCTGTCTACTATCTCCCATCATCATTACTTCATAAATAAATGACATTTTAGTATCAAAAAAGTTTAAAAGTTCAAAATACAAGAAGGAAGTCTATGAAAACGCTTACATGTATAGAAAGTTCCCACACTGTCTCTATTTGTCTCATCTGTCAACAGACCAGAAAAGTGTGTCTTTAGACTGGGAACTGAGAAGCACCAATTCACACCAAACCACCAACTGGCAAATGAGGTGGGTGAAGGGCGACAGGTAGTAGAGCAGGTGTGCAGACACAGAGGTGGGTCTAGAACGTAAGTGTCTCAACTTCTCTCTGGTGTTTTCTACCATGTCCCACTGATTTGATTCTTATAGAAGATGAAACGTATTTTTCTCAAAAAGTTCAAAATATCGAAAGGACAATTAGACACAAACACAGTACAGGAATGTGCATTTGCAGTCGAAAATTGCAAGCAACCTTGTCAGGGACAGAATTTTCACTTGAAGCACAGAAGGAAGCTGACAGACAAAGACAAAGGGGAAGAGGACCCCTAGGAAGTCCACAGCATATGCAAAGCCACCAGTGCAGGCTGAGCTAGATGGCTGAGTCCTGTGACTGTTCTATGAAGATGAAGAGAAAACGTGCCTAGAAATGCAGCTGGTCGTTAGCCACGGATGATCTCAGTTCAAAGACTTGGGAGCCTGGCTTTAATTCCCAGGCACCGAGGATCCATGATGACTTTGGGGTTTTTTTTGTTTGTTTAAATGTTTATTTATTTATGCACACAAGCACTAGGGTACAGGCCAGAGGTGCAGGGGCAGGGGGTGAGAGGATCCACCAGAGACAGAGTGGGGACCAGAACAGGCAGACTGACTGAAATCCACTGCTGAGGGGAGCAGCAGGGAAACAGGAGACAGGAGAGGTCTGATGTGCCATATGGGTCACCTTCCTGGCCGGGGATAGAACTCATTGCTGCAGTGGCTGTGGTCTGCTTCAGTGTATTGCTTAACCCCTTGCACCACCAGGGATGACCCCCATGATGACTTTGGACAGAGAAATGATTCTCGGGAAGATCATCCAGAAGTAAATACATGTGATGGCTCCTAAGACACAGCGTGCCCTCCCAGGGACTCAGCTGGAAGTGCTCATGAGTCAGAATGAGGGAGGGCGGGCCCAGTGCAGGGCAGGAGCAAGGGGATCAAGAAGACAATAACCCAGCAGTAGGAGCAACAGAATTTGGTGGCAGCTTGGATGGGGCAGAGTCTGGTGCCTGGCCTGTGAGACAAGACTGAGGTCGACAGGAAACACATTTTAATGGTGGAGAGATCTGGGACGATGGGGAGAGCTGGGAGGGGTCACATACAAACAGAAAAGTTTGGGGCATTTTGTGCACCAGCAGCAAAATCCCAGGTTCCCTCTTCTCAAGTGTGGGCTTGCAAGAGCTGTGCTGATCTGAATTTTGTGGAGATGAAAACATCTTTCACAGACATGAACATGCCGATGAGTTTCAATCCTTGCAAATCATGTGTCGTTGCCTCTGTTTGTTAACTATGACTGCTCCCAGCCCTCAGTAAACAGCATGCAGGAATAAAAGGCAGGAGAAATGATCATTTCAGAGCTAACAGACCTTGGAAAGCATAGGCCAGCTGCTCATTTTCTTGAAGAAGAAACGGAAGCCCAGGAAAACAAAATAATGTGCTCACAGTGACGTGCATAGCCACAGAAAACTTTAGGACGGAAGCCCAGCTCTCTGAAAGTCTCGCCCCTCACTATGTGTAAAACAAGATTTGGCCTGTCCTTGGGAGGACCCTTCATTCCATTCCTTCTCTAGCCTTTCCTTCATTGTATTCCTCCCAACAAGTTCCTGAGAACTTCCCACGGATTTTGTTTCCCTCTAGATGCTCTTACCATGGCCTCCTAGACATTCCCTTGAAATGTGCAAAGCAAAACATTTTGCCATAAAATATTGATTATTCTCATTCCAGAAGGTTGAGGGAAATGAAAACAGGATTAGGTGGATAGAGCTGTCAAAGAGAACAGTGTACGGTACCTGGCACCTTCTTGACAAGAAGGAGGGCTAGTGTTAGCTAGCACCTCTGACACTCAGGACAGACTCCGGGATCCCAGGGAAAGGCTTGAGGTTAGTTTCCATGATTCAAAAGCACTGTATTGTATTAAATCTTATCTGCGTAGCCAAAGGGAATGTCAAACAATCCTGCCTGCTGATTTATCCAGGGACTTGTTAAACAGGCAAAGCTGCTCTCTTGATTTCAAAATGCACAGAATTGAGGATGAGTCATCTACTTTGAATGTCAGCACCACATGAACTCACCAACAGGACAGACGGACAGAGGTCAACGGTGTTCCCTTTGGGGTATAATTCCTCCGTGAGCCAAGACATCCCCACAATTCCCAACAACCCACTTGCTGTTTAAACAAGAATTTGCTCTAAAATTGCCTCAACTTCCTGCTCTCCCTCACGCATGAACCCGGCTACACAGCAGTGCAGACCGGTGCGCTCTCGGGCCAGGACAGCCTCAGACCAGGAGACACGAGTTGAAAGGGGCTGGAAAGTACACTCACGGGCACACAATTCACACGTGGAATTGTCAGAAATCAAACCAGGTCTGTCCACTGTCAAAGCCCGAGATCTTAAATCGTCATCTCTAACTCCCACCAAACCACTGAGGCCTAGGTCAAGTAGGCCAGGATGAAGAGGCAGTTTCAGGGAAAGTTACGCTTCAGAGTTAAGGGCACGGAAAGGGATAAGGGAAAATCTGGAGCTGGAAATACACAGTTCTAAAGGGAACCAGTTAACACCCTAGGACCAGAAACAAAAGGACATTCAAAGGCAAAGGATGTAAGGTAGGAAGATTCCAGGCCCAGAAGATTCCACAAGGCTTGATAGTAGTTTAAGGCCAGGAGAACTGGCCAATCACAAAGAGACTCTAGAATAATCAGGGAGAGAAGGTGTACATTCCCTGAGGCTCAGTTCCACCTCTGCTCCCCTGGCCCTCCCTGGCCTGGCTGCTCCACTTTATTTCTGTTGCTTTTCTCCTCGATAAACTTTTTCTTTCTCTAAACAAATCTGCCTCTTCTTGCCTGAGTGTCTGCGGAGTTCCTTCCGTGGCTTCACGAGACACCAGCCCGTGGTGGCCAGAACTAGTGGTCTGGACTAGTGGCCAGGACTAATGGCCTGGACTCAGCTCTGCCTCCACAGCCTGGGGTCCATTCCTGGCTGGGAAACTGAGCCTGAAAACCTGAAATTACCATATCACCACCACGGTCCCCCACCCCAGTAAATGTCCAAATGAGTAGAATGTACTCAAATGATGTCAAAGGACTACAAGATGAAATCCGGGAAGGAAAGGAATTACAAGTCACCATATTTCCTTCCCCCCGGTGATTTGTAAATTTCTACTTTCAGAGCGAATTAAACATCAGCTCTCCTGGCTCTACAGTTTATCCCAATGAGAACATAGAAGATTCATTCTTCAGTGTTCTAGTTGGCTCTCCTAGCTAAATTCCAAACGCCACATCTCTGCCTTGATGAGAAACTGACAATGAAAGCAGAGGTTAGCACAGTCTTGGGAAGGCCGGCCAGTGACCAAAGAACTGAGATTCCTGTTTTCCGCTTCTGACCCAAAACTAATCCCAAGTTTCCAGGTGCCCCAAAGGCCATGTCTATACTGCTGCTTTATCTTATGTCAGCACAAAAAATTTTAATTATTACAAGTTTCTGTAGGAATCCTCCTCAGTCTCTGCAATTTTACCATCTAGGGAGTTTAGGAGGAGCGAACAGTTTTTAAGTAGCACCCAAAGCAAACTAAAGCTTTTCTACTTTGGAGCAAATGTAGCAGCCACAAGGAAAATCTGAAGTTGGGAACCCTTACTGTTGTTGAAAAATCTCAACAACCATCTAGGACTTAACATTTGAGTTCTAGCTTCTTTCTGAAGATTAAAAAAATATGATTTATCCAGAATCACTGTGAAAGATAGAAATAGCCTTTGGGGTATAAGATTATATAACATACCTTCACCTGCCTGGCACAGTCAGTACTTCATAGATTATTTAGTACATCAATGTATTTCCTATATTTTTCATGGTCAGAGTACTAAATAGTTTCCCATGCATTAAGTATTGAGTGTTGTAGTAAAAGTTCATTTTGTTCCAAGAAGACCCCCTAAAAATGATACAGACTTTCAAAAAATAAACAAAAACTTCATTTCAGAAAAGGACCGGTTTTCTGAAACACACTGTCCATACCTCTGCCATTTAATTACTCTACTGAATTATCATTATGTGTCTTCTGTGCAACTGAAACTCTTAAAGGAGAAATGTCTAAATCAGAACTATTTCTCTACTAGGTTTGGGACATTTTAAGTTCCCAATAAATACTGACGGCATGACTGAACCTGCAGTAGATGTGACAACATACAGATCTTGGTCTGTAGCTGGTGATCACATGAAGTTAAATTTAGTCTGAGACTGGTGGGTCTTAAAGTTTGAGGAGCTTGATGATTTTGTGATAGCTTCGTGGGGGCCACCCAGAAGATGGTAGATAAGAGGAAAAGATCCACCAAATCTCAGGACTTGCAAAGAATGAGAATCACTTACTAGGATGCAGCAGGGACCGTAACCAAAGTTACAAGTGCAAAAGGACATGAAATCAACATAGCAGCCCTGGTCCTCTTGGTCAAAGACCTGTCTCTGATCTAAATCTGGACAATGCCAGCAGTGCCGAGGCATTACCATGTTGTCATCACCAAAGCCATGTGTGCACTGCAAGACAAGTGTCTCTTATTCCAGCTCCTCAATGCCATGGAGGAGGACTTAGCGTTTCTCACCAGAGGCATAAACAAGCGCCTTTAAAAGCTGATGCAGCGGGAAGACACACAAGGGCAGCCCCTTACCTGCTGGTTCTGATAGGCTGTGACTGTGGTGAACACCGTCTCAGGAAAGTTGAATGTCTTCACCCCATCCCCCACAGGGACAGGCTTGGTGGGTGAAAGGTCACTGCTGAAATCCTTGCGAATCACGTGAACGCGAGGCTGGTATTTGTGCATTGAGTGCAGGATGATCTGCAACGAGAAGGGGACACCGTGCCAGGGCTGGCTCCAAGGTCCGCGCAGCTTTTAAAGCTCTCGTGCAACATCCATCACAGGAAAGAAGCATGAGAAGAGCACGGATTGTTGTGGGATGTGCAGGGAACTGGAAATCAGAGGCTTTGCTCCCGGCTGGAAGGACAACGTGATCAGACCATGTTACCAGAACCACGCGGCAGAGCACCGGGTCACGAGCGCTGTGTGGCTGTTGTTCTCACTGGGTCAGGGCAGAACGACTGGACACCAGCGGACAACGCTGCACTGCGGTGTCTCAGTCTCAGGCAGGTGGCAGATGCCTCCTGCTTGAAGCTTTCAGCGTGAGCTCACGCCGTTTTCAAGTCCTGTACGCTAGTACTTTGTTACTGGATTTACAGGCATTCTCAGAATTTATTCAGAATAAATTCTGAATTTATTAGGCCACGATCGAGGAAATGCTACGTGTGCATTCTGCCTCCCTCAAAAATTGCCGCTTCTTAAAAATAGGCTTGCGCTGCATCGGTTGTCGCTGGATTTTGGTGAGACCTCGTTATAGGATTTCCTACCAACGGTAGAGCGATAACACGAGTTTCCAGCTTAGGACCTGGAAAGTCTTAAAGACCTCCCCCTCTCCTATAGATGAGTATATTTTTTTGATGAATTAGTCAGAATTGTCACTTTGGTTGTTTCCCTGAGTTTATTACCCTCTGCATTATTCTACTGAATACTGAAGGTTTCTTTTTTTTTCACTTTTGTTGAATTTTCTGTATTTCTCTTTACTCCTTGACTGACTTTAAGTCCCTGAAACACACACTCTGACAAACAACCTCATGTGTAGCAGATACTTGCTAAATGTTAGATTTGTAATAAATGGAAGTTCACAGGTGAAAAATCAAACGTTGATGCTTAAAGAATCTCTTTAGATAAGAGATGCTTATCTTACCCACTTGAAAAAGTTTGAGACCACCCAGCTTTAGAGCAAAAAGAGAGAGGAAAGGAAAGAAGGGATTCTTTGACTCACATGCCCTTGATCATCCAGTTCATTGTTGGTCAGCTTGAGTTTGTCGAAACTGACCACCTGTCTCATCCAAGTGTCTCCAGAAGCTAGAGAATCGGGGTGTATATAGACTCTCGGCGGCACAGGGGAGTCGGCATTGCCGGCCACCATCCATTTGGAGCTGTGATACACATATCTGAGATGGAGGAAGAGAGGAAAATTCAGAGACAGATGCAGAGAAGAAGTGGAAGTCCAGGACACATGCAGAGGTAGGAGGGAGGAGAGACGAAGAGATGACAAAGACGGAGACATATTAGGGTTGAACAGCATACAAAGGAGAAAAAGACAAAGGTAGATAACCGAGGAAAATAAGATGGAGATGGAGGAGGAGATGGAGTGGGGGAGGGCAGAAAAATGTTGTGGTTAATGATCAAAGCTGCAGCTCTCACAAGGAAAACATTCTCACAACCCTTTTTCTTTCTTCTCCCTCTCCTTGCCTTGCACCCCTGCGTGCATGCAGGCATCCTGAACCCACGTGTCTGGCTGTGGAAAAGGTATTTTACTGCAACCTTTCACCTTTCAAATGCGAACCATATAATCCACTGACCACTTGTTCAGGATTCGGTTCTTTATTAAAAACATCTTCCATATTGTCCTATAAAACACAGCCATGTGCGGAGACCTTCCAAGCCTCTTACTTGTTAACCATTTCCTTGCTGAGAATCTGAATGGGGAGGCATTTCTACGAAAATGGAGGGCTTTCCCTTAGTGTAACCAGAATCACAAATTCTTCCCAATTAATGTTGTCTTTGATGAACCTACTTCTGAATGTGATCATCTCCCACCTTATTTTCCCAGAGTCACTGTAACTAACATGCTATGGATTGCAAATGAGGTCAGTTTTCCAGACTATGTAAATCACCCTGCCATTGTCTTCACAGATCTGACACTTTCCTGCTTCTCATTCCCAGCAACTACATGGAACCTGGCCTCAGGCCAAAGGGACAACACAAATCACAACTCCCAAGATCCTCTAAGACAGACCTAGAAGGGCCTAGACAGACCTAGAGAAGGTCTGCATCCAGACCACCTCTTTCTTGGCCAGCTCCCTTCCCCTACCATACCAGTTTGGTCTTGCCCATTCCTCTCTCACTTCCAAATTCATGGGCTTAGGGCCAAGTTCTCAGACTTCAGACACTTCAAAAATGAGCCATGAGTCACTGATTTGATTGAGATCTCCAGAAATCAATTAAGTGACAACTTGTTTCTTTATAATGTATAAAGTCATCTAAGTGACATAGAGACTCTGTTGGCTTTTAATGATTTTGCAGGAAAGCTACTTAACTTGCCCATAACCCACATTAATGAGCAGATGTTTTTCTTGAGGTCTTATCCAATTCTCCATTTCTTCATCTCCATATCCACAGTCATCATATCATATAATGTTAGGGGGAAAGGTGGTCCTAAATGGGTTATAGGTGTGTGGACTCCAACCCCCACTCCAGACCATCAGTGTTCCAGAACCACAAATCCGATAAGATGATTATCGAAGAGTGGATTACTGGGACCTGAGGGTGGAGTTAGGCAGCCAGGCTGTCTATGAAACCGAGGTGAGCCTTGGGCACACTCTCTCTCTCTGACTGAGGAGCCAGACCCCTGCCTTCGGCGCGATCTCATTCGACTCGGAGCCAGCTCTCAACACGCCATTGCTTAGATCTGGTAGAGTATTTGTGGATTTGTATCCCTCTCTTTTTCTCTTGGCATTATTACTATTTTATTCCCCTTTCTTTCATAAAATAAAACGTGCTAATAACTTTTGCCACGTGTACCTGGAGTTGGGACTTTTAAGTCTTCTGAGCGCGCGGGTGGAGAATCCAGTGTGGGGAACCCATTTTATATTAGGGTTGCCCTGTAACAGGAAGACTGAATGTGCTGTGCTGGCCCACTTCTCCTTCCCCTCTCCAAAATAAATCCACTCAACTCACTTCTCATGTCATAAACCAAATCATTCAACAATCTGTTATCACTTTCAATGTCAATATCCTTAGTTTCTGACTTAAGAACCATTTGATTTCTGCTACAGTAGAGAGTGGATACCAGACCAGACCACTACAAAGCCCTGATTCCTCCTCCAATGATTACTTTCTCCCTAGTGCTCTTTCCTAGGCCCCTGGATTATGCTCCCTTCCTCCTTCTCTGTACCATGCACACTTTTAAAGTGTATCATCTAATGAATTTAAAGAACAGCCCTAAAATGCCTCCAAGACCCACAATTTGACATCCCAGAGTGACCATTACCTGTATCTTTTGTTGTCCACAGGCACAATGTCCATTGCTATGTAGTACTGCTGGTGAGGGTCCAGGCCCGTGATTTTCACTCTCATGGCAGGAAACATCCTCCTGGGAAGGGAAATATGGAGCAAGCACAGTGTCAGAGGAAGCAGGAGCCACCTCTTAGAGGTGTTCTTCTTATAAGGACCTCTGAGCATGCCAAAGTCCATAGTCTCTAGTTCTTAAACTGGACTGATTTCTTTTTTCACTTTGGAAATTACCACTAGAAAATACATTAAAGACTTACATTGCTGAAGTAGTACCTCATCTTAAATTGACCTGTTAGATGACTTACTCACTTAAGTGACTCATACCACACTCTGCTTTATAGAATTAGTTAATCCCTAGTATTCAATCAATTGATACATAGATAGATAGATACACTGTTGGATCATAACATTCAAGAGTATACTTCTACTCTTAATATACTTGAATACTTCATACTCATTATCTGAAGAATGTGTCATAGTTTATTCTCAGTAATCAACATGTTTTTATTGATTGTTTTTGAAAATGGCCACGCTGAAAATAATTTCTCGAGAAAAGAATAAGAAAGAAGCCACTACCAGTGCCCAAATAAAGAGTCACCAAAGTTGTTGTTGTTGCTGCTGTTTTTAATACATTAAACTGTAGTAAAATCCCTACAAGTTCTCAGGCTGCCAACGTGTGTGTCAAAGGAAGGATCCGGCAGAAGAGGGAGCAAATACCAAATTAATTCTAGTGGCCTCTGGGCAATACCTTGTTTCTACCACAATGGCTTGTTAAACTTGCCAAAGCAAGTGAGGTCAGGATGTGGCACTTTACAACTAGTCTCATAATTGAAGAGGAGGAGACGGAGCCACCCAAAGAGGTATTGAGTTTCAGGGAGCCTAGAATAAAGTTCACTATTCTTCTTTCACCATGAGAAAGAAGAAAAAAATATCAAGCTCTTCTGTATGTCATTCATTTAGGAGCCAGACATAAAAGTGCTCAGTTCAAAATTTTGGATTACCCTAAATGTGCTCTAGGGTACTTGTACACAAAATGCTACATTAAGCTTAACCATCTGGGGCCAGTTAGTCGAGCAGGGTAGAGCACGGTGCTAATGAGGTCAAGGTCACAGGCTTGATTCACATATGGCCTAATTGGCTTTGCTCCATTTCATGGCCATAGACCATACTCTGACCCCAGACAGCCATCTTGCAAGTGAGCACTAGTTGTTTACATAAAGAAGCTTTCTCTACTGGCCACACACTCCACTTTTCATCAAAAGCAACTCAAAAAGCAAATGCTCCCTGGTAGTGGGGTCAGTCTCAACAGGCTTATACTGGAAGGACAGCACAGGAAGATACCATGCACGTTTAACAGAGATGGTGATTAATTCTTAAATGTTTTCAAAAGTAATAACCATTTGTGGTTATTTTTAAAGTTACTTTGTAACTTTCCAGAAATTTCTACTGGAATTTCATTTTAGATTTTCTCCCTCTACCCACACAAGTGTAATTAGAAAATCTTATATTTTAATCTTATGGTGGGCTAATGAAATTTGATGGTAGGCTACTCATAATTTAGCATAGGTTAGGCACTTTGGATTCACATTAATTCTTCCCACTGATGGAGAGAAAGTCCTCTCACTTATTATCTGAGATAAGAAAATGTAGTTCCTCTGAACCATCTACAGGGACTGTGCTACATTGAAACAGATGACTTCAAGAAAAGGAATTAGATGCTTTTAAATTCAATACCTGCCTATTTATCTTGAGTAAAGATAAATACTTTCTTGAGTAAAGATAGAAATACATACATATATGATCTTGAGTAAAGAAGTTACCCATCTCTTCTCAATACCTAAATTGTAAAATGAATGAGTTGTAGGACCTGGAATAACTCACTTTACCCCATCATCTATAAAACAAAGGAAAGGGACTAGATAATATCTAAGGTTTCCTCTTGCTTTAAAGTTCTTAATTTATTTGAATGACTTCTTAAGAATGTACTAAACACTGGGTTTTTTTCCCTTACTTTTTGTCAGTATTTTAGTTCAGAATATCAAATAAAGTCATAATACCCTATAGGAAAATTAACCTTTTATAGTCACAAAATTAAATGCATTTGGTTTTAATTTTATGACTGAATTTAAGTCAATTATTTTGTCTTCCAGTCCATTAAGTCCTAGAAGCAACTCTGTCCATGGTGCTGATTATACAGATTCCATTGGTACATTGAAAGATTGAGGGCTGTGTAGACTACAGTGGTTCTGAATCAATAAGATCATGCTCTGGATGTGAGAAGAAGAGAGAGTGACTGAAATATTCTAAAATAGTAAAATATCAGAGAGTCACACATAAATCGTATAACTACGAAAATGGAAACTGGAATTAAAATTGAAAAGGACACTATGTAAGAAGGAAGTCAACTGGGGAAATGAGGTAAAAAGTGAAGAACTTTCACAGAAGAGAAGGTCTTCTCTGTCTGGTTCTGAGTTTTCCCAGAATGACTTGGGCAGAGTTACATGTAGCAATAGCTACAACTGCAACTATCAAATACAGAAGTGACAGAAGTAGTTTCTAAATCTAGACAAAAGGATATGAAGAAAGAACGAAATGTATATCTGTGTTTGGAATAGCTGGATATACTCAATAATCAGAGTAAAATTGCAGAGGCAAGAATATGAAAAGAAAACACAGCAAGAGATCAACAAATGAGGTCAGGGAAGCACTGTCAAGGAGCTAGGCAAGGAACTGAACTCACTTTGAAGAGCAGTAATTGAGGAGATTGCATGAGGAACAAAAATGACTGGAATATACAGAACCAACAATGTTAATGAAAACCCAAAATAAAAATGATAAAACCTTATTAAAAAAATAGTATCTTGTCTTCTCCAAACCAACCCTAACACCAAACACTAAAGTAATTCTCCCTCAAAGTTGCTCCTCCTAAGACACCTACTAAATCTTACAGAAGGAAGGGAGCACCAGAAGAGAAAGAAAATGAACAAGATTCCCTGTTCATTTTAGCCTTTTGCTTTTGTGATATTTTATTCTATTTGGGGGTTAGGGTTCTCTACTTGCATTCAAATAAACTGGACCTGACCTGTCCTACATATTCTTTTACTTACAATCCATGTTGACAAAAACAGCTTATGATAAATGAGGTGAGTCTTTTCCTGGCAGGAATGACAGTAGGCTATGTAACTTGGTTTTGAAAATATGAAAGTAACATAATTGTTATAATTTCAGTGACTTATTCCCATTTATTCAAAAGTTTAATCCAGTTTACCTTCTCTTGAGTCATGTTGAGTCCAAGAAGCCAAAACAACCAATTCTTAAAAGTGCAGGGGTTTTGATTTGTATGAATTTATCCCCAAAATAAATTAAGCTAAAAAAATTTTTTTTGAAAAAGGTACAGAGTTATAAATAGTTAAGACCATTGTATTAGAGTAAGACCAATTTGGGTAGAAATTTGGAGCTGCCTTTACTACCCACATGGTCTTAGTGAAGTTAATTAACTTCTGTCAGACTTTACATCTCCATCCATATTTAGAATTATCATACCCTATCTCATAGGATTTCTGTGAAGCTTATATCCCCACCCGTATATATGATTATTATATCCTACCCTTATAGGACTGTACTCATGTTGTATATGAACCCAAAACAGATACCGACTATGGAATTGAAAGATACCAATAAAGACATAGCTTAATTAAAAGTGCTTATTTCAAGATAAACTGTGCTTTTAAAACTTTTATCATCCTACATAGTTTTGCAAGAGTATACACCCACCCAGTCACCATTAAAGTTTTGCAATAATTTCAGGTCAACAATAAAACATAGTGGATCAACAAGCAGGAGTCAGAAGATACACCAAATTCCATTCTTAACAAACAAAATTCATTCAAAAACATCCAGCTGAGAAGACACAAGCTGTTGTTTGGGGACAAGCATCTTCTCTTGAAAGCATTATCTGATGAAGGAACAGTTGCTGTTGAAAGCTACCTGTTGGCAGCTATGTACCATGGGTGCCCAGTATTAGCTGAAACACATTTGTAGGTGGAAAATGTGTATGAAGGCTAAGGTGATTTAGGAGTGAGTGACTCTTGGAAAAAAAGAACAGAAATCACAGTGAACACGAGATCACTTTACCAAGATCTTCAGATGCAGAAAAGGAAGTGTAAGTTGCCTTGGCTTCACCAAAGCTCTCTACCACACAGACATCTTAAAAAAGGTAACAGCTCCTACTCTTGTCCTCTGTTCTTCAAGAATCCGAAGGCACTTGACCTTACCTGCCTGCTTTGGTGATGATCATTTCAGTTCCAATGTCGTGGAACCTCTTCCAGAGGTCAGCACACTGTAGCTCCACCTGGATCTCCTCCATGGATGACATGGCGGCAGGCACGGGGCCCGCAGCGCCCGGACCCAAGTCAGTGTGGGCGTCAAAGGAGCAGGAGGCCCGCTCAGTGAGCACCTCCGAGTCCGAGCCAGGGCTCTGCTCAGAATCTGAAAAACAAACATGAGCTCTCAGGTGAGACATGCCGAGCTCCCCTCCAGGCCCAGAAGCCGGGGGCAGGCTGGGGGAGGTGAACTGGGGAGCCTTAAAGTTGGGAAGCTCCAGAGCACAGCACTCGGCTATTTTATTATATTTTTTTATGGTTTGTTTTTGTGATTTATGACTTTCTTTCAGGTTTCATGTTTCCAGCGTGACATCTGGCATTTTAGTAAGTTTTAGTAACAGCTGAAGGAAATCGGTCCACTACAGGCAACATAAAGACCACTAATGTCACCATACTGAAGGGAATGAAGCCAAAGTGGGGCAACAGAGTAAATAAATGCCGAATTAAAATAATAAGAAGAGCAATTAGAGACGACAGCTCCAAACCTAGAGTAGACTATTCCACTTGGAGGTAAGATCCAGTGCTAACTGAAGTGTGTTCTCTAATTGCACTCCACCTCCCCACCCCTGCCCACCAGTCTGTTATTTTTAGAAAGCATTTTTTTTCTCCATTTATATATCCTGGCCATCAAAAGTAACAAAAAATTGTTTGGAACCTTTAGAAGCACTTGGTCGTATATTTGAATAAATAGCTTTTCCTAAGAGCCCAACCAGCCCATTTTGAATGAAAGAAAAAAAAATGTTGTGAAGCAAAGATGTGAGCATATGGAAAAAGTTACCCAAGAAGGCGGTTGAGACAAAGGGAATAAATGAGTTCAGGAGACACCTTGATTGGTTTCTTAAGTACGGGCAGAGGGGAGGGGTGATCCAAACAGGAAGGTAGGATTGAGAGCAACCAAATAAAAAGTTGGCATGCTGGGCCAGATGGGCCTTTCCTCCTGAGTCTTCTGTATCCATGAAGGGGGAGGGGGGAAGCATGTAGACTGACAGAGAAGACCAGAGTCAGATTTGCCAGAAGAGAGTTTTCTGTAAGGTTTTAACATTTTACACTTCAGTGACCCAATGCCAAAAATTGAATCTCCTAAGATTTTCCAAACTCACATCACTAGTACAATTTTCTTAGGTTAAATGTTACTAGAAGCCTAAGAACCCCGTTCGCCTACCCACCCTTCCCATCTAGAAATCTGACTGCTTCCCATAAATAAATGCAGAAACATATAAAAGTATGGGCAGAGGGGAGGGGTGACCCAAACACCACATAAAAATTGAAAACAGCATGTCTCACTCTGACAACTGACTTTTCAGTGCTGTTGAGGGGCAGGAGGTCTTGGGCATCCGTCTATGACAGGAGCATGGTAGAAACGCGGTGAAGCAGAAGGTCCAACCATATGCGACCACCCTCACGACCACCCTCCCTTCCTCGGAGTCCTGTGAGCAGCCCGTTCCGTGGTAGCTTTTCTTTTCATTCCTTCTAGCCCAATGTATTCCTCTCTCAAAACCAGAATTATTTCTGGAAGCATCTCCCATGACTGCCCAAAACCCGCAGGGAACAAAGTGCCATTTCTCCACATCCTTCTCGATTCTTCATCCTTCATCCTTCATGCTAAAGACATTCAGGAAACTAAAGAACCAGCCTAACTCCTAAATAACAGGGAAATCCTTGCCCAAAGCCTTGGTTTATACACAACCACTGGTCCAGCCACCACCTTCACCAGAATAATTTTTACACGACTAAGCATATCATTTTATACCTTGGACCAAAAAGTAGTTAAGTGTAGTCTTCTGCAAGCACAGAAAAGTGGTTACTTACCCAGCATACGAGCTGCTGCTGAGTGCCAAACCTTCATCCTAGCTGTAGCAGAGCCATGATATCATCACACACTTGGCCAAACACAGTAATTCTACACCCAAGACATGGATTCACAAATCCCATTCTGTTTATGTGATATGACAAGACCTCCTCCATAGCACTAATATCATGAGTTTTCCAAAAACTTCTCAAAGTAAGATTTCTTTAAAAATAGTCTTGTCCTTCCTTCAGAAGCAAAGTGTTAAGAAATTCTGACAAGAGAAAATTGCAATTCTGAAAAAATTGGAAACACACATGTTAAGTAAAGGAGATATTCTGGACATTTGCTTTCTTCAATGTGTGCTTAGGAAAGGAGAGGGGAGGGAGATAGTGTGACTCTAAGTGATAAATGTTTAATGATAACTAAATTGAGGTTGGAATTGGAATGGAGAACTAGGCTGGAGTTTTGCTGGAGAACTAGGAAATAAGAGAGTCTACGTTTGGTTTGCTACCATCTAGAATAAAATGGCTACTCAAAACATAATATGAAATGGATGAAAAAATATCCTTGGACAAGTCACTCGATAGAATGAACCTATTTCCTCATCATGCAACTGAAAAGACCTCTAATGTCTTGAAGACAGTCAGAATCCTTCCTAACCCAACTCTCAGAGCAGCCTGGGAAACACCAATGGGAAGCATCAACTGTAACCTGTTTGAGGAAGAAAATGAAAAAAGCTAAAGACCATGAGACAAGTTAAATGAGGAAAAAGCCTGGGAATCCAGATTCACATGATCACAGAAGTTAAAGAATTGAGTGGGTTTTCTTTTTATAGCTTCAATCAAATCAATCAATAAGCACCTATCAGCACGTGGCCCCATATGAGGTACCATGGAGATAATTTGAAACAGAATCCCCAACTGTGAGAAGTTTCTCTCAGTTGGCATTGATAAATTATGTGTTTATTGAGTACTTACTATGTGCCCAGTACTGTGCCAGGATCTGAAATGCCAAACTACACAATGGGATTCCTTCTGGAGGTAATTACAGTCACAAATAGTCACAGACCACGGCAAACACATCGCACAATTTTGCTTATTATTGCACATTGCCGTGCGTGTTCCATAGCGATCCAGAATAGAGGGAGCTGTGAGGGGCAAAGAGTTCTGAGTTACTACAAAAGAAATGGACCAGTGTGTGGATAGGCAGTCTAGCCCATGAAGAGGATTTTATTGTTTCCCTGAAAATACTGTGTTCCTAGAGTCTCACTCCTTAGTAAAATAGAGTCCAGTGACTTTTATACACAAAATGGAAGCACCAGCTCTCATTTAAATAACATGAATACACTACCTCATTTTCCATTCTCAGTTGTTTCTTAGAAACGATAATTTGGAAATAATATTAAATTTTATTTTATAAAATCTGTTTTAAAAAAACTCCTATTTAGGGCTACCTGTGAAGTAAATTATAATACAGTTAAAATAGTAATCTCAGTTAAGATCAACAATCTAGGTAAAAATGAAATTTGATCCTTTGTAAAACATATTTCTAAATCATAGTTACATAAAATGTTTAGGCTAATGAAATCAAAAATTTCAGCTATTAACCAGGATATAAAATCCAGTTACCTAAGTCATGAATGTAATAAATACATAGGAAACAATTTCAACCAAATCAGGTCATCCATTCAGAAATATAATCAGCCCCTTGAAGCTCAGAAAACACCTCTGTGTTTTCAAGTTCTTTTATTCTTGGTAATTTGTGACTTCCTGCCTTCAAAAAGTAACCATTAGGAGCTCATTTGAATGACCTGGAAAGACTTCTTGACTATCAAATAACCCTTGTGAAGAGTATTTTAACAAGGGGGTCTCAGTAAATCAGGAACATAAGTGATAACATTACACGCAACTAAGGAAGTTAAAGGGGAAAAGGTAAGGAAGCCACCGTGGGCCAGCTAGAAGGCCTGAGAACACCATGTGAGTCACAGGTCAAATCAACATAACTCTTCCCACCCAAAAAAAGCAGGAAAAAAAAAAAGCTAAGGAAAGAGATTCTGACCATCAGTTCACAGCGTCACTCTTTCTCTAACCCTGATCTATTTCAGTTCATCTATAACACTAAGTACACGCAGAAAGAGGTTGAGTTTAGCTTGAGTTCAATTCATACAGTAATAAAATAGCTTCTTGACTTATATCTTACACATTGCCCAATATATACCTTTCTTTTGATGACATAGGCAGCATATAGCTCTCATGCACATTTTGTAAATGAGGAGATGGAGACAAAGAAAAATCGAGAATATCATGACACTCCAGGGTTTTTGCATCCCCAAGGCCATCCTAAGTTTAGCTGTGGCCACGTCTCGACGCTTCAGACCAGCCTCACAACTGAAATGGGCTAACCATGTTTGAGCTTTGTCAAATCATATCACCATTTTCCCTGACCTTTATCACTAGGCACATACATGCTAGAAAGTCCCTTTGAAGTTTAATGTTTTGTGACTGGATTAGCAGTGCAGATTTAAGATGACCAAATGTGACAACACCAAGCCACAGTAGTAAGTTGATTGGGTTGGCATGCATAGAAAATGTCTGAACTAATACCAACATTAGACATTATTCAAACATACTGCAGAATCTACCAGGTGAGTTTCACCTCCACCTAACTCCTGATTTGAGGAGTCATTCATTCCTACAGTGAACAAAGCATTTACTCCTGGAATCCAGCACTCAAAGTGACACCGTGAACAGCCACTCCATCTCACACAGCGTTAGTTTCCTGTCTTTACTATTTTCTTATCGTTCACTACTACTATCTTCTTGTCTTTGCTAATGGGACTCAGGAAAAAATGACTTATGCTCAAAAAAGTATGTTTATGTCTTGGTGATAAAACAGAATCTAGTGATTCTATTAAGTGTCACTGACATTCGACCATGAGGTGAACATCAGTTTACAAGAACTGTTCCAACCATGGTGGATGGTTAATATCTACTGAGCACTCACTGTGTGTTGGCTACTGTCCAGGACTTGAAATGTATCACATCATTTAATAGAACAAACAAAAGTCATTATCATTATTTCTATTTTATATACTATTGACACCAAAATCCAGATTACATCAGTTCTGTCTCCTAAGAATTTCATGTATTTGTGACTGTATCTAACTTCATTTTTATCTCACCAAAAAGTACTGCTTTGTAGAGACCAGGTTATATATAAACACCTATCACACCTACGTTGTAAGTAAAAGAGATGTCACACTAAAACAGGCTCTTGTGTAAAGCAGCTCAGTCCGGTAGGAAGGACACAACTGTTGAAAGGAGACTCACCGTGATAAGCGCCCCAACAATACAAGAGCAAAGTGTGAAGGATCTGCGAAGAGCAAGCAAGCCAAAGACAAGTCTTCACAAGGTGACATTTGAGAACGGGGTTGAAACATGACTATGAACAAGAAAGAAGTCAGAAGGACAGGACTGAAGGTAGTGGAATATCGTGAGTAAGGGTTTGCTGGTTTGAGAGAATTCGAAGCACAAGGGTATAGCTAGTGCTTGGCACGTGTGAGGGAGGAAGAGGCAACCTAAGAAATGGAGGGGGAAGGTGGAGGCTCAGATCCAACACATTTTTTTTTATTTATGCATACAAGACCTGGGGTACAGGTCAGAGTCACGGGAGGTGAGAGGAGTCACCAGAGACAGAATGGGGAACAGAACAGGCAGATCAACTGAAATCCACTGCTGAGGGGAGCAGTGGGGAGACAGGAAAGGTCTGCTGCACCATGTGGGTCCCCTCCCTAGCTAGGGATCGAACTCATGCTGCTGTGCCGTGGATGCTTCACAGTGTGGCGTTCAACCCGCTGCACCACCAGGGAGGCCCCTCAGATCTAACACATTTAAAAGACTTTAAAATTTAATATGGGCCACTCTTTCATATCCTTGAGACATCAGCAACAACAAAATATATTCCTGACCAGATGGGGACTATGTTATCATATAATAAGTTGGAACTAATATATTATTATGATATTATAAGTTGGATCCTTATACACCTTGTATTACAGGTGGAAAGTTTCAACTACAAGGTTCAACTAAAGTTCCACCTATAAGGATGTCAAATTTATAGCTGAAAGTTTCCCTTTATACTGAAGTTTTCTTTTAAATGACAATAATTCTGTCTGCCCTTCCAGACTATGAATTTGGAAAACTGAGTTTAGTACTTTTGCCACATCTCCTGTAGAAGTAAGGCTAAGAGTCTGGTTTTAGTGCAGAAGACAGGTGATGGCATTATACTACCGTCTAGTGTGATGAGAGGGGAGCACTTCTGAGACCAGATGCACAGTGCCAATTCCTTAAGACTCCGGTGCTCATCCTCCCCGTGGCGAAGTGGGTTGAGCGCCGCGCTGTGAAGCATCCACGCCACAGCAGCGTGAGTTCAATCCCCGGCCAGGGAGGGGACCCACAGGGCACAGCAGACCTCTCCTGCCTCCCGCTGCCCCCCTCAGCAGTGGGCTTCAGTGAATCTGCCTGATCTGCTCCCCGCTCTGTCTCTGGTGAATCCTCTCAGACTCTGGCTTGAACACCAGGTCCTGTATGCATAAATAAATAAAATCTTTAAAAAAAAAAATAAGACTTGACCATAGGTGTCATATTTTACCCCAAGAAAGAAAATAGTTTATTTTTTTTAAGATTTATTTATTTATGCATACAAGCACTGGGGTACAGGCCAGAGGTGTGGGGGGATGAGAGGATTCACCACAGACAGAGTGGGGAGCAGAACAGGCAGATCAACAGAAGTACACTGCTGAGGGGAGCAGCGGGGAGGCAGGAGAGGTCTGCCAAGCCATGTGGGTCCCCTCCCTGGCCGGCAGCAGGGATCGAACTCATGCTGCAGTGGCTGAGGTTTGCTTCATAGTGTGTTGCTTAACCCACTGCGCCACCAGGGAGGCCCCAAGAAAATAGTTTAAATTAAAGTAGACTGAAATTAAATTAAAAGAGAAAAGTCCAAGCTGGAGAGCTGATTCACCGTCTAACACTTGTCCGGCCAGCAGGGACACAGTGTATTGAAAGGCACTTGCTACGGGCTTGGGCAAGGCAGCCGCTTCTGGTCCCAGTCCTACGTCTGTAAAATCCAGTCCCCTGGGGCCATCTCAGGGCTCCCTCAGATGCCAGGGCAGCTCCCAAAGCTTTTCAAGCCAGGCAGCACTTTCTGTACCAGGCTTAAGCAAACTCCTATTTCGAGAGGACCTCTACAGTGGAAACTGGTTCTGGGATGTCAGATTTTATCAGGCAGCTTAGTGAAATCTGGTGATGAAACTTCATAGAGTAATTCTAAATACGGCAGGAGCGGAGTGGCTGGCAGTGGCCTGAGGACGGGCCGAGGCCACATCTGATACCCAGTCCAGAGCTTCAAGGGAATGCACTATACCCCAGGCTGGATTAAACTAAAATTATGATGGTAGCAAACACTCAAGGGGCGGCCCCTTAGATGGCTTCAGTGATGGAATGAGGTCTCTGAGCTCCTCCTGCCCTCCCAGTTCTATTTGGGAAAAGGGGGGCGGTAACCTGAAGCCTGCAGTTCCCCTGCCAATAAGCCAATTAAGGAGGCTCAGCCCTCAGATCTCTCAGCTGCCTCAAGCAGTCTCCCCCTGACAACCGGCACCTCGGCCAGTGCCCCACAGGCTCTTGGCAGGGACCGAAAGCTGTTCCCCAGACCCCCCTGCTGGAAAGGCTTTGCAAAGAAGCCGCAGGGTCATCTTTATGTCCTGTCGATCAGACAGACGCTCAATGTTCAGGATTCAGCCTCTCGAGTGGCAGTATGGGTCGAGGGCAGAAGCAAAAAGAAAAGAAAAAGAACACTATGATATGTATACTATGTGTACTTGCTTTCTACACCTCATCACATTGTCATTTCCACAGAAACCCTGTGAAGCACGCGTGAGTGTTAGGATCATTGTCATTTTACAAATGAGGAAACTGAGACTTGGCAAGACGAAGAGAACTTTCTCACATATACAAGCAGGAGGCAGCAGAGTAGGATCTGAGCTAGTCTGACTCTAGAGTCGATATTTCTTCTGTGTGTTGTTTTTTAAAGATTTATTTATTTATGCACACAAGAGCTGGGGTGCAGGCCAGAAGGGCAGGGGTGAGAAGATTCATCAGAGACAGAGTGGGGAGCAGAACAGGTAGAGCCACTGAAATACACTGCTGAGGAGAGCAACAGGGAGACAGGAGAGGTCTGCTGCACCATGTGGGGCCACTCCTTGACCGGGAATCCAACTCAGGCTGCAGTGGCCTCTGAACGCTTCACAGTGCTGCACTTTAACCCCTTGTGCCACCAGGGAGGCCCCTAGTCTCTCTGCTTTTGACTGTGGCCCAGTTTTCAGACCACAGAGTCATGTGCTCCCCTCTGGCAGTGCAGAGCTACTGCCCTGGTTGCTGTTAGCGGCCAGCTCTGTGGAGAAGATCATTGTCTGAAGTTCCTTTGGGAGAGGAGCCTCCAAAGCAAGGTGAGGTGAGTGCTCCCTATTCGCCAGCATGTCAGTATGTTCAGGAATAGTCTAGGTCTCAACTTACCATTCTTCAGTAAATAAGCATGTACACAAAGCCCCTCCTGTGCTGTGTAATAATGGACATTTATGCCTGAGGACAATTCATCAGATGATTAGGAATGCGAAAGTACTTTTGAAATAACAAAATATCAAACTAACAATCAGATTATATGCCCATGATCAAGTTAACCAGGGAAACCAAGAAAAAAAAAAATAAAGGACTTGTATTTTCTACGGCTCCTAGATTTTCCCATTTCAAACCTTTTATTCCAGTCTCCCCATAAAAATAGAGTTTGCGAGGTCCATCTTTGGTTCACAAAATATCCCTGATGAAAGCAGAGAAAATGAACAAATGGCCTAAGCAGAAGTTGGTTGCAGGCCACAGGCGGTACTCAATCTTAAATGCCTCTTGCACCAGAGGTTCTCTAAAAGCTGATCCTGATGGACTGGGTGGTCTTCGAGATTTAGCAGTCAATTTTAGGCCAGCAGCTGTCAACACAGGCCTCTCCCTGAAGCCTTAGAATTTTTTCTGGATGAAGTGACACATCATCCCCAAGTCAGCGTCTGCTTGTTCTCTGCAGCCATAATGGTTTCCACCTTCCACGGCCACATCCCTCCACCCGGGCTCTGCCACCGACACCAACCTTCACCATCGCAGTCTCTTAATTTTGAGGAAGTAAGAAGGGTGAACAGGAGGCACTTCCCCAAAGGCCACTGAAGTTGTCTTAGGCCTTGCTAGAATGTTCCCACTGAAGACCACTGAATAAATTCACGAGCATGCGCTACAGGATAGAACTAAGCGGCTAGTTTCCAAGCAGCACATTATGACTTCAGATGTCGGTGGCCTTGAGGGTGGCGGCTTCAACATGTAAGTAAGCCAGATGTGTCAGGTACCCGGGGCTGTGCAGTGCCCTTCAAATTACACTCGGGAGCCCACAAGCCAGCAACACTAGGTTTAAAATGTCCCAGCGTATGAAGCCAAACAGAGAACCATCCTGTTGCCAGGGCGGAAGGGCTACAAGGCTGACTCGTGTACTGGAATGCTGATCGAAATTCATCCGTTTGAGCAATCATTTACTTCTTCAGGGAGTAATTATTGTGATCTTGCCCAGGCCTGGCAATATTCTAGGTACTCTGAGGGGTACAAAGCTGGGTAAGATAGGACCTGGGTCCTCGGGAACCTATACGATCATGGAGGAGACAGAGAGTAGATAGTTCCCAAGAGCAGCAGAGTCAGACTCCAGCTTGGCACAGGGCGAGCTGGGGCTGCAAGTCCGAAAGACCAGCTCCCAAAGCTCATTCCTTATTTTGATCTGATGTTGAGCAAGTTCCCTGACCTCCTTCAGCCTTAGTCAAATCATTTGTAAAATGAGGATATTATGAGTATCCACTTTGTGAAAATTTTGATTTACTAATAAAGGAGTTTTATATGTGTTTATATAAATACCTTATCACAATTAAAAGACCTATATATGGTTGCTAATTTTCATGCATATGTCTCAAAGAGAAGTATCAACTGCTCCTCTTGGATCCTCAGCACCTGGGACAGTGCCTAGTGCCAATTACGCTCCTATCAGAAGCTATTTTATAGAATGAATGAATGAATGAGAATGAATGAATGCTGTATGTTTAGCAAAGCAAGAGAAGACCTGAGACCACAGAAGATCTGGGAGCTTAGGCTGGAGCTGATGAAGGACTAGGGACGTGCTCCTTCTTTTGACCTTCTTCAGGAGACTAACAAATTCCTAGTCATGAGGCACTTCATTGAATTCCATGTCCCCAATGAAGGCCCAACAGGGGAACCACCGCATATCAACTGGGCTAGTGAAATTCCACTGTCTTTTTCCCAGTTTGTGTTAAAACTAATTGGCAAGATGGGAACTTCCTGGTGGCGCAAGGGGTTAAGCACCACACTGTGGAGCATCTGCAGCTGCTGCAGCGTGAGTTGGATCCCCAGTCAGGGAGGGGACCTACATGGCACAGCAGACCTCTCCTGTCTCCCTGCTGCTTCCCTCAGCAGTGTGTTTCAGTCCATCTGCCTATTCTGCTCCCCATTTTGTCTCTGGTGAATCCTCTCACCCC
The DNA here is from genome assembly GCA_019455555.1 of Galemys pyrenaicus. Classification (NCBI taxonomy): domain Eukaryota; kingdom Metazoa; phylum Chordata; class Mammalia; order Eulipotyphla; family Talpidae; genus Galemys; species Galemys pyrenaicus. Next base: position 1,709,443 of record JAGFMF010011645.1, on the reverse strand, counting down.
CCCAACACCTCTGGCCTGTACCCCAGCTCTTATGTGCATAAATAAATAAATCTTTTAAAAAAAATAATTGACAAAGCCTGGCCTGCTATCTTCAGGCAGTGGATAATTCAGTCACTTCTAAAGAAGCAGTCAAAATTCAGCATCTAGAAAATTCTCAGATACTAACTTTCCTGCACATGATCCTCAGAAGAGAGTGTGCCTGTGGGCGTGAGGCTAATGTGAGGAAAGGAAGAGGCACCTCAAGGAGTGTTGGAGCAGGTGGTGCTGGGGGGCAGTGGGGTGGGGTTCAGCAGCAATGCTCTCTTCTTCCAGACCAGGTGACTTCAGTACAGATGGAGGCTGACTCTCCACACCCCACAAAGCTAGTCCCCTGCTGCATGCAGCGATGTATAGTTTCCAAAGATATTGCCAGCAGGAGAAAGAGAAGGTGCCGTTCTCACTTAGAATCACATGGACCCAGGTGTGATTCGGGACAAATAACTTTTCTAAGTCAATTTCCTCATCTAAAATAATAGCGATGCCAGTGGTGCTTGGTAAGTGGCACACAAGGGGGCACCTGAAATGCTAGTTCTTTCCATCATTTGAAAATGTGACTAAATCACTTCCCATCCATCCCTGAGACAGTGTGGAGGTTTGTACTCTTTTGGTTGAAGAGTAGATCTTAGTGAAGAAAAATTTTAATGTAGAACAGGAGAGAACATGGTAAAGAAAATAATACAAAGGAAAATCACTCAGATCCCAAAGTTAAACCATCAAAAGTGAATGTGGTCAGAAATGGAAATGGTGAAAAGTCAGAAGAAAAGCAAAGAAACAGTGAAAATTCCAAATAAGAGAGCTCGTTTTTGTGTGGGCCTCCTTAGGTGACGCTCTTCTGCTATGTGCTGATGCCACGCTATTGGAGAGGGGAAATGAGCAGGATCTGAAAGAAGAGAGAACAAGGCAGGCTACTGAGAAGCAGTCCAGGCTGCTTCTGGAGTAAGGTATGGGGCAAGCAGACTCTTGCCTTGAACAGAGAAGCAGAGAGATCAGGCCTGGCTAAAGAAGCATCCCCAGGCACGGCCCAGGAGAGGTGGGAAAGTCAGAAAAGAGTCAGGAGGTCACAGGTCCCCTGCCTCAAAACCAACCACCTTGTCCAGATCACTTACCCCATGGCAGAAAAGATCTAGTACCTGAGGGCATCGCCCAGGGAGGTGAGGCAGACTCCCAGAGGAGCTCCGTATGACCCTGCGGCATGAACGAGAGCATGGAGACTTAGTAATCGCCCTGCACCACTCACCCAGAAGCATCAGTCTCTTCCAGAGAGTCAAATCCCAGGTCTCTCTTCCCCCAAAGCCTGAACTCACCCACCGTCCCACACACCTTCCAAAACCCTCAGCTCACACGCTGTGGCTGCAGACAAGAGTCCACTTTGGCGGCACACAGCGTCAAGCAGTGACAGAAACGGACTCCTTACTTTACTCATCAGTGTCCTTACGTGGACAACTCCCGACCCAGCCAGAGGCCCCTGCAAGACCGAGAACCACCTCCATGTTCCAAGTCCCCAGACCCCACCAGGAAAAGTCTAAGCTCTCGTCTTGTCTCCTTTCCTTCCTCAGAAACCCTCCCCAGAAAGAGAACTAGTTGTCAAAGATGCGAACCCCAGGGCAGACTTTGGTGACAAACAAGAAGAGGTGGAGAGAGGGAGGGTGGTGCCTGACAAAACACGACTTCTGTGGGGGAGACCAGTCGGTCGGGAATCCCGAAGTCGACGTGCCAGCCCTGCCCTCGGGCCTGGCCCTTGAGTCATCCTGCCCAGGTCACTTAACGCCACTCGCTCCTCAGCCAACACCTTGGCTGCCATCTGCTGTCGGTGCCCTCGCTGCTTACCTGGAAAGGTCACAATGACCCTTGGAGACCGTGTCCTCCAAGAGTGTCGGCAACTCAGAAACCAACAGCGTCTAAGACAGCGGGGGGTCACTGGGTGCGTGCTCCTTCTGAAGGAGGGGTGGTGTCGCCCAGGTGGGGGTTCCCTTACCAAACTTCCTCCTTCCCTCGTCCCGCGGGTCTCTCCGCTGCCTCTCCCTTCCCGGCCCAGGAAGACTCGGCGCCCGGGGCTGTGGCATTTAAGCACTGTCAGAGTTCCCACTTGAACCCCAAGGCCATGCCAGCACAGCATCTGTCGCGATGACCCAGGCTGAACCGTATTTAGAAGCTTTGGGCACCGCGTCCCAGCCCCTCCAGAGCGACGGGAGATTTCCTGAGCACCTGGGCTTGTGATTCAAGCGCTGCTGCCCCGGGGAGTGGGGTGACGAGGAGCCTTTTGCTGCTGCTTTCCTTCCGGAAGGCCGCTTCTGCCCCATGCCATCAACGCTGTTATGTAATGCGGCGTTTCAAGTCCACACTTTTCATAAAGCTTACAGCCAAGGCAGAGGAAAGACAGCATGATGGGAAAATCAAGCAACAAGTGGGTTTGGTGTCCTGGTCATAGATGACTCACCAAGGTCAACTTCCCTGGCATTCTATCCTGAGAACACTTAGGATCTACCGGATAACACATAGGGGTACACAGAGGCTGCCCGTGACCTCTGACCTCTAGAGGGGCAGGGCTTGATAACGCACATCATCTTCCTGGCAGTCTCTGTTCTAGCTTTGAATGTAGCCCACCAAAATGCAAAGAAACTGTGTTACTCCTAGCTCGTGATAAACAACTAGTCTTATTTATTTGCATTTCCATGCATATTCCACCCAGGCTGACTGACTGTGCGGAACACGGATCCCATGAGCTGTCAGTCTTGGGGTTCACTGCACACAGAGTGGCTCCAAGTCTTCAATTCTCCTGGACCACAGGGAAACAAACCTTCCCAATTGACCCTCAACTCCCTGCCCCGTGTCCCTGCCCAAAGCCCCATGGAGATGCCCCATCATTTAAATGGCATCAGTGTTTGGCCTCTCTCCATTTCTGGGCAAAGACCCAACAGTCAGAGAATGTGGTTTTAGGATCATGGCATCTAATTCATTCAAGGATTATTCTCCCCCAGTGCTCAGATGGGTGTGCTAATCATCACCTCCCTTTGTTCTGTAATAAATTCAGCCCCAGCTAATTCCCAGCCTCTCTGCATCACTGGAGTTTAAAGACGGCATTTGACAGGTCAGATATTTAGAATCAACAGACCACCAACCAGTCAAAAATCTTAAGTAGTTTTAAGAACATGTGGAAATAATTTTTTCCAAGAATTCACAAGTCCAGAGGATGAGAGTTTATTGATGGCGTGTGGGGTATTGTATATATGGAAGTATTACTTTATACACCACATTCTCTCTCTCTCTCTCTCTCTTTCTCTTTGTAAATATATATATAATCCAAATCAATCTATCAGTATGGGAAAATTTCCTTATTTTGCCAAATACTACATGTGATATCAGTTACAAATACTATAGTGTATACACTGTATAGTATCTTTAAAAGAACCAATAAAGAATGAGAGAGAATAAGTAAATATACAATTGACCACAGGGAATTTCATAGAAATCAGAATATTTTGTGTGGCACTGCTATATACCTAGATATAATTACAATCACCCCAACAGCATGCAGTGAATCTTCTTGTGAAGGAAAAATTATTCCACAAGATCTAATTTCTAATTTTTTTAAATGAAGAGGTTACTAACCTAAAGATTAGGGAGTTTATAGGAAACCAAAAATTATAAGTGAGGTTTGCAAGAACTTGCATTTTTCTGGGAAGAGGATGTGTAGTATTTTGGGACTTCTCAAAGGAGTCTATGATTTCAAAAGGACATAAACTATTTGTTCAATAGGTTTTCTCCAAGTGGGAAAAAATGTCTATTTCCAGACTCACTTCTGCTGTAATGTAAAACGCTTCCCCTTAGTCCGGTATTTCCAACAGGGCAAATATTCCAAAGAATACGACAGGTTATTAGTGGTGCATCTTAATAAAAAGAAAATACTTTTGTTGTCCCCCTTACAAATTCAAAATGGTTCTGTTTCTCTGGGATAGTGAACTTCTCTGTGGAGCCACCCCAATTCCCTCGATATGATTCCTTATTTCCCATTTATCTTTATTTCACCTGCATACCTGTGGCATGAACGGAGTTTCTGTATTATAATCCATATCAAACCACTATGAAAAGCAGGGGGTTATGTATTATCTTAAATGGGAGGAAAAATGGGACTTTTCCTTCGGTCTGGCCCTTTCACTCTTTCCTCCTCTGCTCCCTCAGCCGCTCCTGAAAACCTCAGGCTGTCTTTCTCCTCTGAGCGCCAAACCCACAGCACGTTTGTGACTGCAGGCAACTGCCAGCCCCTCCCGGGATGCGCGTTGGCGGGGTCTTCGTGCCTCAGAGGGGATTCTCTCCCACCCTCCGCCTCTCCAGTGCGCTCCGCTGAGCTGGCATCTGGCACTGGAGCCAAGAACCAGCTCCCGGGAAAGCCGACCGGCCCGAGGCGCCGCTGCGGGGCAGCACTGCCCACTACCCTAAAGGCCACAGCGCCGAGCCCACCCAGAAGAACACGGTGGTGCCCTCGGCCCGTTTGCTGCCAGAACCTCCTCAGCCTCACCCAGTGACCCCAAAACCCCGTTGCCATTAAGGTAAATGCTAAACAAAGTGAATTGTCCGTTATCTACCGCCGGCAACGAAAGGAACCCTGCATGCAGAATCAGAAGGCAGAAGTCTGAGGCCTGGTTCTGACCTTGGCTTGACCTTGAGGAAGCTGCTGAACCCTGCGAAGTTTCAGCTGACTTATCTGTGGAAAGGGAACTAGGGACCCCACTGTTCGCTGAATCCTGTGATCCTCCGGGGGGTAAAAGACACAGAGATAGCTCCCTGTGCTCTGTAAGCACCTTGTCAGCCCGCATTTGCTGGACAGCGTCCACGAGAGAGGAACTGGAGTTCAGAAGCAGCGTGGCCTCACGAGCCCACCTGCCGGCCGCAGCCTCCTCTCGTTGTCCGGACCAGCCAGCGCCCGCACTTGACTCAGAGCAGCCGCTGCCGGGCTTCAGCCAGGCCCGCCGGCCCCTTGCCCCTGCGAGTAAAGGACCTGGACAGAATGGCCCCGGCCTCTTGCCATCACCAACGACCACTGCAGCTGGACGCGACCAAGGCCACCGAGCAGCACCCAGCTCTGTGCGTCGATGCGCCCCTCCACCTCGTTGCTGCCCCAGCTGATGAGCTCGGGAGGGCGCTCTGATTTACTAAGGAGAAACCACAGTCCGATCCGGGTCTCTCCCATGCTAAGTGCATTTCACTGTGTTGATTCTCTGCTAATCAACGGATGCAACGTATTTTTACTGAGCAAAACAGGCCCTCTGTCACGGGACAGGAGGACCTCCTCTTTCAGTGATCAGATTGCAGTGCACCTGGGGCCTGCTCTGTCACACCCTTCACCAGGAGGCCTCTAGCAGTCAGGGAGGTGTGTCCGCCAAAATGAGGTGGTCGTTACCTGCAACGGGCAGCCTTGTGCAATCCAGTGCAAAGGGCTGGGGCACAGACGTGGGCATCCCAGACCTGCACGCTGGTCCTCTGCTGTCTCAGAGTGACAGGGAGGCCAGTCCCAGGAGACCTCGGCTTTCCCATAAATCATGACGTAACCGAGCTTCTCCGGGGTCCAGCGTCTTGTCGGTCCTCTCTGGACCTCGGTGTGTGTTTCCCTCATGACTCCCCTCGCTTCTGTAGCTCCCAGCGTCTCTGCTGGTGCAGGATCGACCTTTGCAGCTTTCCTGAAACTCTGCAGGGAAATCCGCATTTCTCAACAGAACCTCTGAAGCAGGCTGCCTCGGAGGGAGTGAGCCCCAGGCCCCCACAAAGACCTCACCAGGGCTTGCATTGGGATGACACGTCTGGACTCAGTTCTCACAGAACGACTGGTCCCTAGAGATCGATGTTCTGTGAATGCCATCCTGAGAAGGAGGATGGTGAAACATTTCTTGTCATGCCCCTAAACTAAACTACCTGTGAAAGACTTCCTTCTCGTCATTACTCACGATTTCATTAGCAGCCAGTGCGGCCCGTAGTGAAACACATCTTTGGCGGCAAGGAGGATGTCCGCTCTGGCCCCTTGACCTGGTCGTCAAGAGCACAAAACTGGGGGTACGTGGGCCAACCCAGGCTGAGCGGGAAGGGTGCAAGTCAATCAGGGTGAGTGCCAGGGCCCTGGGGGCAGGAGACGGCGGCCTCATTCGCTTAGTCACTAGCATATTCTTTGCAAGTTTCTACTGAGATCGTACACACAACCGCCTTGTGCCTGTAGGGAAAATGGAAAAGGGGCCAGGCTTTCCTGCCCTCCCGCCGCCGGTGTGATGATGGACACCTGCGGTCCTGCACGCAGCCTGAGGGCGGCCCCTCCAGGAGGGTGTGGGCATGCGCAGGGGGGCGCACCTGGGCTGAGACACGGGCGCATAAGGGCGGCGTCACGGCCACCAGCAGAGAGGACAGGAGAAAAGAAAGAGGCGGAGGCTAGAGAGCCCAGAGAGTCAAGATGTGCCGGGGCTGGGAGCCCTGCAAGCCTCCTGCCCCCCCACCCGGTCCCCTGCCTGCCGTGTACCCGGTCACTAATGTATGAAGAGCAATAAAAGCCTGAAGAAGCCACCGAGGGCTCCGGGACTCCTGGGCACGTCATGGGGAACCTGCCCCCGGCCCAGCTGGCGCTACGTTGTCCCACCTACCTACTGAGGGTCAAGGCAGCCACGCTGGTGCTCGTGGTGCGTGTCATTCTTTCCGAGTGGACCAGGTTTTTCAGAAGCAGCAGATAAGCCACTAATCTCGCTCCGTTAGCAATAAGGTCATCCCGCTAGCAGACTCGCTCTCCCTGCCACAGTTGCAGTTTCAATGGAGAACTAATGTCTTCATCAGTATCTCTGCTATTTCACACTTCATTTCCTTCCCCAACTCTTGGATGAAAACCATCCGGTCCTGGTGATTTACTTTGTGGGAGTTTCTTTCAAGTGAGCTTCCTCCTTGAGGGATGCCACACAAGCGCTCCAGGGCTCCAGCTGGGGAGCGCCCAGGCCCGAAGCGTCGATGTGCGGCTAAGTCCTTCACGAAAGCCGAGGCCGAGGCCCTTGGCCGGCGCCTTTGAGTCTGAGGGGTCAGAGCAGGAACGGCTGCCACTTTCCTGCCCTCCGACTCGTCTGGGTTTAGGGGCTTGAGGCTGTCGTGATTCCAGCACCCTGGGAACCGGGAGCGGGTGGGAGGGAAACACAGAGCATTTGAAATGGTGACCCCTGTAGCGGCAGGAAGGCGGCACAGGAGCAAGGGTCGGGATGGTTCTGGGCAGACGGGTCAGGGAAGAGAGTCTTGGAGCCCTCGGTGGCTTTTCATGCTTTTATTAGTAGAGGTGGCCAGGTCCATGGCAGGCAGGGGGCCGGGGGACCGGGAGGCTGGCCATCTCGCCCTCTCGGCTGCTTTGCTGCTCTCCTGCTGCTCCTTGGTGCTCGCGTGAGTCAGTACTGCCGGTCCTGTTGGTCAGTCCTGTTGGTCCTGGCGTCCTCATGACGCCGCCCATTTAAGCCCGTGTCCAACTCAGGTGTGCCCACTTGCGCATGCACACCCTGGAATGCTCGCAGCACTGCAGGTGTCCATCATCATGGTGGTGGGAGGGTGGAAAGACCTGATTTCTCTAACCCTACAACCCCCAATTCAGGCTGTCGCCAATCTCTCAATGGCTTTCACAAGATCCCCAAACCACACCAAGGCAAGAAAGGCCGTAAAGTTCTCCTTCATGCCCTGCAGTTCAGCAGTCACCGAATCCAGACTCTCTAAGAATCCAGTCCTCATTTCAAATACCCCCGTCCTGTGGTCCTTGAAGTACATGTGCATTTATAACATACACCTGGGAGAGAGCCCACCTCTCTTGCTTGAAAAAACCATCTCTTAGCATAAGGGCAAAATACTTCGCTTTTAATTTGGAATATTTGACCTCTTGGCACAAGGAGCGAGTAGGAGAGTTCAGCAAGAAGAGTCGTGACTTCCAAAACCATCACCAGCTGCGCCAGGAGACCAGAGACCCCTTGGAGGTGATGGTCACACAGCGGGGAAGCTGGGTACCTAAGGCTTGTGAGGGAGAGAGCTCTCTGCTGACCCGTGGCTTTGGGCGGCAGGGCCAAGTGTGGCCTGTTCTCCCCTGGGAGGGAGCAAAGAAGGGCTTGAGGATGAAGCCTAAGGAGAGCCCAGCACACCCAACAAGGTTCTCCCACCAGGCACCCTGGGGCAGAGCCCACATAACATGGCCCATGGTTTAGTCTTCAGCTAGTTTAAATGAGGGTTGGACGCATCAGCCGTCGAAGTACCTGCCTGTGGAGCAGAAGAAAGCATGAAAGACCTCTCTGAGCAAAGAGGGCCGTACAGCCTTTTTAGCAGGTACTGCGGGGCCACACGACTCTGGTGTGGTTTTGTTGTTACCTTTGGGGGTTTTTTTTAAGATCTATTAATTTATGCATACAAGAGCTGGGGTACAGGCCAGAGGTATGGGGGTGAGAGGACTCACCAGAGACAGAGTGGGGAGCAGAACAGGCAGATCTACTGAAATCTGCTGCTGAGGGGAGCAGCAGGGAGACAGGAGAGGTCCGCTGTGCGTTGGGGGTCAGCTCCTAGGTGGGGATCGGGCTCGTGCTGCAGTGGCCACAGAAGCTCCACAGTACGGTGCTCAACTCCTGTGTCACCAGGGTGGCCCTGTTTTGTTACTTTTTTAATGAATGTCTAATGCTCATACCTGGATAACTCTGGGTCTGCCCCTTCCCATTCTCCAGAGGGCAAGCTTCAACCAGATAGGTTCCAACACTACTGCCCAGAGAGAAAGAGGAAGGGCGCTGCAGGGCTGCAGGGGTTCAGGGGTGCAGGGGTTGCAGAGCTGCTCGCACAAAGCACGATGCACTCGTGGTACGAGCAGGCCGCCTTCTCTGCAAATGAGGGGCTGAGAACAGGTCAGACCGGCGTGCCTGGGGGCACAGATACTGCAGATATGCCTCCCCCTCCCAACGCAGCACCCACAAGCAATTTTCATTCTACAACAAATTGAAAGTTGATGAACAGAAAGACTCATTACAAAATTCAGATGCATCTGGTTGCAAGACGAGCAGACTAGCGCAGAAAACAAGCAAGCAGGAAAAATAAAAACCCTCAGAAGCAGCATAGGACGTCTAGTTTGGAATAAATTTCCTCAACAGCAAAGAGGAGATTCTCCTGATCCAAAGACTAGAAGAGGCGAATTCCAGCTGTCAGGAGGTTAGCAAAGTGATGGGGAAGGAGTTTATCCCCTGACTGTATCCAGAGACACCACCCCCGTCAGCCTGGAACTGCATGCCCTTGCAGAAACTTCTGGAGATCCCTGAGCACACCTGTGCACACCTGAGCACACCTGTGCACACCTGAGCACACCTGTGCACACGCAAAGCCCCTGCATTCCTGTGAAAAGCAGCAGGGGCGTCGCTGTGCCAAGGGCTAGGACTGGCCTGCGCTGCTCCTGGCCTCCCCAGCTGAGAAAGCTGCTGGAGAGGTTTTGGGTAACAACGTTAACAGCCACTGGCTCCGAGCCCAAGGCCGATTTGTGGAACCCCAGGCCTGGTCCACCGCTCTGGCTGGCGGGGTCTCCTGAGGGCGCCCAGCTTGCCTCGAGTCATTCAAGTTCCCTGCTCAGCCCAGGCCACGCTCTGCTGTGCCTCGGGGCCTCCGTGGCGACACCGGTTGTCCCCGGCCCGTCCCAGGTGGTAAGACGGGAGGCTCCGCTGAGCCGGGCCAGCATCGCTTCCTGCGTCCATGCCTGCGAGCTGCAGCAGACTCCCCGAAGGTCACGGCCTGATGGCGGTGTCCTCTGCCCCAGCAGGTGCCCGCTGCTTGTCCACACCTGCAGCCCCGTGACCCCTGCTGCAAGTAGGGTGCAGCAGTCTGCCTGGGACTCCAGCAAAGCTGTCTGCTCCGGGCAGGTGAGGCTGGGGTGCCGGAGGATGCCGGGGTCTGGCAAAGTGCGTGGCTTTTTAAAAAAACATTTTAGAAAAGTTCAAGACCAGCGATGCCTTCCTACTGAAACTGAAACCAACACTCTCAACTCTTCATCACTTCAAATGTGATTTCTCTTCTCACCCAGGACCTTCACCAAAGCACCAAAAAAGGGTCTCTTTTTTGGGCTGGGGTTGAATTGAACATGGATACTTAGGTCCCCTTTCTATGGGACTTTTTACAATCCTGGAGGCAACTGTGGGTCCCAGGTGTCCACTCCCTCTCTCTCCCGGGCAGCCTGCCCTGACACAGCCTTAACCTCCACCGGAGCCCAGCCTGGGCACCTCCACAAAGAGGGGCTGAACCTTCACACTGCGGGCAACAGGAGGCTTGGCAAATAGAATCTCGGCTACTCTCGCTCTGAAAAGTCTGAACAAAACTTTTTCTTGACTAAGAACCTGCACTGGAGGCCACAAAAGACAGAAACCTTCTCGCTGCCATTCTGCCGTTTCAGAAAGCCGAGTACAGAAACTGCCAGGAAAGATAGCTGCCAGGGGAAGACCTTTAGCACTTGGAAGATGGTGTGTCCGTGTTCAGAGGCACCTGGGCTTCTTAGGGCGGTATAGAAACAGTGGCGGCAGCCCCAGGAGGAAGCCAGAGGAAAGGCGTTTTGTCTTTGTTACTATAGAGAACCGATACCGGCTTTTTTTTCACTGCCAAGGACTGGCTTCTGGCCTGTAGCCTGCTGAGGATACTCTCCTTAAAACTTGATGTTGTGGGGCCTCCCTGGTGGCACAATGGGTTAAGCAACCCACTATGAGGCAAAACACAGCCACCGCAGCACAAGTTCGATCTCCAGCCAGGGAGGGGACCCACATGGCGCAGCAGACCTCTCCTGCCTCGCCCACTGCTCCCCTCAGCAGTTTACTTCAGTCGATCTGCCTTTCTGCTCCCCACTTTGGTAAATCCTCTCACCCCCACACCTCTGGCCTGTACCCCAGTTTTTATATGCATAAATAAATAAGTCTTTAAAAAAAACTTGATATTGTGACGAAATTCACTATGGCCACTGCTTCTAGTTATAAAACATGTTTTCAAAAGCAGTTTTGTTATTTTAGAATTCACACAATGAGATTTCTGCTGGGGATGGAAGATTGACAGGAACGGTTGTGCACACACAGTGTGTACGATGCCGCGCACAGGGAAATTATCTCGAACCCACATCTTCCTAAACCTGCACGAATCATTTACATACAGGGTTGTTGCAAGTGTCTTTCTTTTTTTTTTTCCAAGTGCATTGGTTTTCACCCTCAAGAAAGTCAACAATTCTCTTTACTATGTGAACACTTTTTCGTGAATATGTTCTTGCTTCTTATGAAGGTAGACCTTCTTTCAGCAGATGTGAATTTGTTCTAAGCAGCCTAAAATTAATAGGTTTAAGGTTCTCTTTTTGGGGCTGGGATTGAATTTAATGTGGATACTGTAAGCAGCCACAGTGGCCCTTGCCCACCCTGCTAAGTTCTCATAAACAGGAAACCCGAGTAAGCCCCATGTCCTGTCCCTCAGGAATCATCACACCACAGCCAGGGGGTGACTGGCAGAAACACTGCTTTTCACATAGACACTTGGGAGGCAGCAGTCCCATCAGCTACTTCCTAGTAGACTGTCAAAACCTTTTGTTCTACACTGCGATCAAATCAAACCATAATCTGAAGACTAAATTCACAAATCAACAGTCAGATGAATGTTTGGGAACCAAGGAAAGCCAAGGAGTTCCCCTACTTGGCCTGCCAGAGCAAGGATCAAAGGGAGCTTGTGGAGCGGGGGCGATATCACAGCCCTGGAACAGAGGTCAGTTATTTAACCTTTTCCTGGCTTCCAATGATATTGAATACAACAGATAAATTAAGATCAAGGCTCACGGCTGTTCCAAAAGCACCAGCCTGTCCCCAGGAGATCCCGGGACGCGTCATCAGCCAACGCGAGTCAGGTCTTGTCCTCACTTGGAGGAATTCCTGTTAACATGGGGGTGGATTACATAAAATAAGGTCTAATCAGAAGCGCTACAACATGGTCACAGAAGGATCAAGAGTTTTTGCTTGGCCAAGGAAGAGATCCTATGCCGCACAGGACAGAGTAACCAAACTCACTACGCTCTGGTTTCTTACTAAGCATATGTGTGTGGGGAGGTGATTACCCAAAATAGCAAGGGAGCTCAAGTGCTTACAGGAAAATCTGACCCTTTAACTTAAGGCAAGCATGGCCTACCAATAAATCTCAAAGGCAGGAAATATTTCTGGGCTTAATAACTCAAGCCGATATTCATTTCAGGTTGGGGAATTTCCTTAATCCAACTGTTGGTTTCTACAATGGCGCACACAGGCATTGTATCTGGAAATGCTGCATGATTTGATAAGTATTTATTCAGGGGTAGGAGCCTCCACCTACCAGTATGAGTACAGAATCCCAACTTAGCCTTGGTTGGAAGAATTACAAAATACCAAGTTTCAAGATGCATCAGGTCCAAGAGTAAGCCCCAAGAACAGAGTGTGAAGAATATAATACATCTTTCCAGAAACCATCTTCATAGGCAGCATAGATGTTATCTGCATTTTGTCATTTTAGGGTTATCACTAAGTCCTCCCTTGCCCTAAGTTTTTCTATAGCTCAACACATTGGAGATGATCTAAGACGTGACTTTATTTTTCTGTAAAACAGGCTTTTCAATATATAGGTGCTCCCTTCTTTTAAAAGGCCATCTTCTTTTTTAAAGGGAACAGTGTCATTTTAAAAAGATGTTTAGGAACAGTGAGATCTAGAACTGCTACCGTGCTTTTGCTTCTACAACAAAAAGTCTAAGCCCTCTCCAGAGCCATGAGCTTAAGATAATATAGAAAAAGATTTATATTTACACAAACCAACAAATTCCACCACTATGTTGCCTATCTCACATCTAAAAGCAATGGGGGTTTCAGAAAAACCAATAATTACTGTACACTGTGGGGGATGCCAGTAAGTATAATGCAGGCCCTTGACCCCAGGCATTTACAACCTACAGTGTGCAGAAATATAAAATCATTGGGTCTGAAAAAAAACAGGCCTGCTCTCTGCTAGGAGATACTCATGCTGCTAAGTTCTAGAAACACAACTCACAGCAGTTTTACAAAGAGTAAGAGCTCCCTTTTCTAGAACAATCAGAAAATTGGAAAAAAAAGTCAGAGAAATACATAAGGTCATGTTCTTCTCCTTCAAATCCATGTACTTGTTTTAGGCTCCAAGAAATACTGTTTAGAAATTTAGTGAGACCAAGGCTAATTACAGTAGCCTACTTATCTCTAGAATTACATGAATGCATAGCAATAGCCTGCTTATCCCTAGGTGTGTCCCATTAAGATTTATAACCTAGGGCCTCCCTGGTGGCGCAGTGGGTTGAGCGTCGCACTGTGAAGCATCTGTGGCACAGCAGCCACAGATTCCCTGGCAGGGAGGGACCCACAGGGCGCAGCAGACCTTCTCCTGCCTCCCTACTGCTCCCCTCAGCAGTGTGTTTCAGTGGATCTGCCTGTTCTGCTCCTCGCTCTGTCTCTGGTGAATCCTCTCACCTCCCGTGACTCTGGCCTGTACCCAGCTCTTGTATGCATAAATAAATAAATATTAAAAAAAGATTTATAACCTAGATGTAAAAAATCTCTATAAAATAGTTTATCATTCCAGATGAAGTAAGTATGTGTCTAGTTCCTACTAGATCTGCAAGGGTTTCCTGTCCTGATGGAACAGGACAGGAGGTTATGAGGTGTGGAGTCTCACCTGCCCTCTCACCTGCCCTCTCCATCTTCATCCATAATCTCCTCCTCAAAACTGTTACAAACCTACTATTAGTGACCTTATAATGTGATGAAGATTTATATAATTTCATTTGCTATTTGCAATGGTTTCCTGTACATTCTTCTTGTCTTCCCTACTAGAATATAAAGTTCTTGGATGGAGGGGCCATGTTTTGTGCTTTATAGAATTAATAAGAGCTAGGCACAGAACCAACCATCAACAGAAAAAAGCATATTAACTTATTAACTTATTTCAGTTCTTAACAAACATACCCAAATGAATAAATGACCTAAATCAAAATGCTACATCAATGCGTCTGTATGAATCACACCCAGGCTTGAATTGCCAAACCAAAGTAGAACAAAGGATAAGGATTCAAAGAAGACTAACTGATGATACTTTTTCACAGGAAATGCAAATGACATCATACACAGAATATGCTATGTGGGGTGGACATAACAAATAACATGTAGACAGCTGGCTTTCCACATGGAAACCAAACTCCATACTCAACTAGAATAACCTCCCTTGAAAAGAAAATCGTTCATGAATTAAAATCATACTGCTCTAAGAATAGGCCCAGGAAAAGCACTAGCTCAGCCTAGAACATCTTATTTCATCAGAGAGTAAGAAAATGCTCAAGTGTAATGAAAACATATGAAAGCTCATAGGTGCTAATTTGAAAGAATGCCCACTAACCAAGTCAGGGGTGACTTGCCTATCAAAATAAATAGTAACAGGAACAGATTATAATCCAGTAAATAAAAGAGAAGCTCATACATTTATGAGTCCATTAAAGCGATAGATACAAATGAATACATTTAATTAATTAAAAAGAAGAGTTCTTCCTTATAGTAAAAGGACAACTAGAATATATAGAAGGAACAATGAAAATCAAATATCAGCATCCATGGACTTCTGATTTCTGCTCTAGCAGGTAAGGAACTGGAGCTCATTCCATCTTAAAACCTACGTAAACTGAAAACCAAGTAAAAACCTTAGCAAACTGAAAACAATCAACAACTCTTCTAGATGTAACCGAGCAACCATTCTTCCCAAAATTGGAGCGAAAGGCAGGAGACAGATGAGGATATCAATTTACCAGAGAGAAAATTCGATATGTACAAACTACCAACAAGTACCAGTGCCAAGATAATCCCCCTAAACTGTACTCGATGACTTCCTGGAGGCTGAGTGTGGACAAAATTGGTGGTGGGAATTTCACGGGGAAATCATACATTGTACAAATATGAAGGCTCATATAATAAAATATACATTTAAAAATAACATAATTTCACATCCTGAAATTAAAAAAGTTAAAATTAAAATTGAAGAGGACCCAGTCTTGGGCACTGCCACACTTCTGTGAGATTTACCTCTAAGAGCTCCACCAAAGCCATTCATAGTGAAGACCAGGGAAATACCCCTCATGTTTCCAGAAGGAAGAAGGGAGGAAAGAACCATTCTGAAATGGGCCAGCACATTCTTCTCTCAATGAAGAAGCCACTTACCAGAGGTAAACATACTTTTTACCTTTAACAGAAGGAAAAGAGGCTTTATCAGAGCCTAAGCTACCTTGGCGGTGGGAAAAACCCAAGTCTAGTTAGTGCCTTCCAGCTATCCTGTCTCTCTTAAGGGACTGGTGGGACAGTCCTAGTGGAGTTAATAGTTCTCCCCTCGCACTCAATCATTTCCCACTAAAAGCACATTCGCTGCAATTCCTTTCACTTAGTACATCATAGAAATTTAAAACAACTATAACACAGACCAGAAATTTAAAACAACTATAACACACAAAGGGTTAGTTCTAAGGAAGAAGTAGACAGCAGGCAGGAAGGAGAAAAATGTACACAGAGAGGAGAAATTCAAAGAATGAATCAAAAATAAATGTTAGAGATCAAAAACATAACATAAATGAAGAATGCCTTTGATGGGCTTATTAGTAGGGTGGATAGGGTGAGGGAAAAGTCTCTAAACTTGAGGATAAGACAGTGTCAATTCCAAAGCTAAAACTTAAAAAGCAAAAAGATAGAAAATATCTAAACAGAACACCCAACAATTGTACAGCAACTATAAAAGGTATCACACGTGCATAATGGAATAGCAGAAGGAAAAGAGGAAAGGAGTAGAAACAATATTTGAAGCAATAATAACTCAGAATTTCCCCAAATTAATGCCAGATAATATCAGATACCAAAGCGTGTATCGGGGAAGCTGAGAGAGCACCAAATACTTGGCTATATTGTATGCAAAGTTCAGAAAATCAGAGATCTTCTTTAATCTGGAAAGGAGTCAGAGGGGAGGAAAAGCCTTTCCTATAGAAAAGGAAAAATAAGAATTACATCTGACTTTTCCTCAGAAACCATGCAAGCAGGAAAGAGCAAAATGAAACATTTAAAGTGTTGAAAGGGAAAAAAAATATAGAATTCTGCATTTGCAAATTTATCCTTCAAAAGTGAAGGAAAAACAAATTTTCTCAGATAAACAAAAATTGAGGTAATCTGTTGCCAACAGACCTGCCTTATAAGAAAGAGCAAAAGAAGTTCTTCAGCGAGAAAGAAAATTATGTAGGTCAGAAACTCAGATCAACATAAAGAAAGGAAGAGCATCAGAGAATAAATAAGTGAAAGTAAAACTTGGTTTTTATTAATTATTCAGTAATAGTCTGTTCAAAATAATGGTGATATATATTTGATTATGTATGCTTGTGTGTGTGTGTGTGTGCTGTAGATACATTTTGCTTATATATTACATGAAATGAATGCTAGCAACAAGACAAGGAAAAGTAGAAAGGAATTAGGAATATTACATTGTAACAAGATTCTCCTACTACCTATAAAGCATATAATATTATTTGAAAGTATATTTGGGGGACCTCCCTGGTGGCACAAAGGACTAAGCATGAAACGGGTTAAGCACCACACTATGGAGCATCCTCAGCCACTGCAGCACAAGCTCGATCCCCAGCCTGGGAGGAGACCCACATGGCACAGCAGACCTCTCCTGCCTCACCCACTGCTCCCCTCAGTGGTGTATTTCAGTGGATCTGCCTGTTCTGTTCCCCATTCTGTCTCACCCACACACCTCTGGCCTGTACCCCAGTTCTTATATGCATAAATAAATAAATCTTATTTTTTAAAGTATCTGTAATGAAAATTAGAACATATCAAGAATTTTGAATGTGGACCATGGACTGTAACAGTTTGCATCACACATGAGGTCTCCTATTTACCAATAAATGGTTCTGAAACCAGTTACATATATATCTGTGTGTATACATATGTTTATGTATATGTGGTGTGCATGTGTGTGCAAATGAAGCAAAATATAAGTAGTGAAACACAACAAAAGTTTGCCTAACGAAGCTGAAGATTCAGAATGGGTTCTCTGGTTCCTGCCTACTTCCATTCATATGAGAAATTTGGGGAATTAGATTTGATTATTGAATATTCCATTTAACTAGTTATTGCAGTGTTGGAGGAAATGCAAAGTACTGGAGAACAATGAAAATAATTGAGTGCTGAAAATGCAGCCATGCTCTTAACAAGAACCAAAGGAAGAAAAGGAAATGAAGAATCAGTATTGAACCAATTCAACGATGGTCGGACTGCGACCCTTTATCTCAGGGTGATGCCACGACCCACTGCCTTCACCCCAGATCCAGGATTGGGGGTTTGCTAGAGCAGATCCAGGACTAGGATGAGGTGAGCAAGGTGCTGGCTTGGAGTGCAGGATTTAAGGAGGTGCCCAGGATGGGCCCTGCTTAGGGTGACTCAGCTCCTAAACTGGCCTTCACACCCAGCACAAAAGACAGCATTGTTCTCCAGAACCGGGTCAGACCCACTGCAGCCTCCTAGTTCATCACCACAAAATCCAGAAGGAACTTGTGTTGTGCAAAGAGACCAAAAGATAAGGTATGATCTGACCTTAAAACCAGAACAAGCAGAGTTTTCTGCAAGAAATCCAACACATTCCCAAACACTCTGATTCAACATGGAATTAGGAGGCAATTTCTCCTCCTTGCTCAGACGCCTGGGAGGTGCTGTCTGGGGTGCAGCAGAAGGCTGGTTTCCTGTGGCTTCCAGAGAGAAACTCTGGGGAGCAGGGAGGGACCAGCGTCCTGCATCACTCAGAGACTGGCAAGACAACTGCAGCCCCCAGACTAGCTGAAGAGTCCCAAAGCCACAAAACCTGGGGAAAGAAAAACAAGGCTGAGAAGGAGGGAAGGCTGAGCTATGGAGAGGAATGTCGGGCTGGGGCTGGTGGGTTTGGGTGAGGCACGACAGGGCCCCTCGGGTTTTGCAGCCTCTGCTTCCGGCGACCTCTCCCTGGTGCTGTTTACGGCCCTGGCATGACTTTCCACCCGGCTACACTGGCGAGGCTTGCTGGGAGACCTGTCGCCTTCAGCACAGTTCAGTTCATCTGATTCACACGGGGACACCCTGGTTTCGGGAGCCCAAGCTGTTCTTGGGACTGGATGGAAACACGGAGGCGGATCAGATCTGGAGAATGCGGGCGGGCTTCACTACGCCTTCCTTGGAGCCGGTCCCTGGCACCTTCCAGCTGGCTGGCCAGACTCCAGCCCGAGTGTCCCCGGGCCTTGGTGTCCCCACTGCCAGCTTCCAAGGCCCCCGGGGATGCAGCCAGCCCCCCAAACACCGAGGTCTGCGCAACAAGTTAGGTTAGTGTGACCGGGAGGCCAAACTGGGGAAATGAGGGAATGACCACAGGAATGCAGCCAGGGAGGGAGCCCAGGGCTGTCACTTACAGGGCGTGACACAGCCGCTCGGCAGGACGAGGCCTTCATGTTCCGAAGCTGAGTGGGTGTGAGGACACAAGGACAAGTGGCCGCTCTGACTCAGTCTCACCGAATGTCCACTCCTCGCTGCTCTGAAGGGAGGAGGCAGGCGCCCAGGCCTGGCACAATTAAGCATCCCCGGGTGTGTCCCCACCGTCCTCTCTGTGTGAGGGAGGGGCCGCTGTTGCTGCCCTCCTGGACACTGGGTGGCCAGGCAGACCTGCAGACAGCAGTGGCGGGAGGGGCTGGGGAGCAGGACAGGGGCAGCCCTGTGCTGGGCTGTGGGGCCAGCAGAAGAGGACCAGGAATTTCAGACGCAGTCTTTCTGCTGCCAGGAAACTGGTGGAACTCAAGAGAATAAAATGACTCTGGGCTGCCCCCTCCTACCCCAGACAGGGCCAGCTGTCCCTCCCCTGTCCCCAACACTGCTCCCCACCAGAGGACCCAGCACTCTGTATCACATTCATCTGTTTATATGTCCATCTTATTGAAAGTCAGGCTGTATCTGTTCAACTTTCTGCCTCCCAGAAGCCACTCTCCTGTTTGATCAGGTCAATGCTTGTTGAGTGAGAAGCATGAACAAGCGCTACACAAAAGCCTGAGTCCTTCCTTCCCCGACGCTGAGAGAAGGCTGCTGAGCTGCTGGAGAGCCCCCACATTCAAAGGCAGCCATGCTTCCCAGGCCAGAGAACAGTGCTGGGGGTCCCAGTCACTGTGATGCAACCTCACCTAGCTCAGTCTCCCCAAGTTTATCTTCCTACACACCTCACATTAGCATCTATTTTACTACTGTCATCTGAGCCCTCTTAAGGCACAGCCCTGGTTTCGAAACACCCATGTACTACCGTGAACAGTCCACCAGCTGTGAATGTTTGGGCGATTCTTTTAACGAACCTCAACAGATAAGGAAATGGAGGTCAAGAGAAGTTAAACAGCCTGCCCATTTTTTCAGAGTCTGCAAGGAATAAAAATCACCTTTTAAACCCAATCTAACTTCATAACCACTACCTTCCTTCATCTCATGGGGCTCCAGATACTGGCTTGTTTGTCCTCTGTGCTGTGCCAAGACTCAAAGTCCCTGGGGCAGTTCTCGACTCATCTACATTCTGTGGGTGTTCACTAATAAATAGCCCTTGACTTTAATTGAGTAGACTATTTACCTAGATCTCTTGTCAGAGCAACTGAAGAGTCTATGCATGGGTCAAAGAAGAAATAAGCACTGGGACTGAAAAAAAAACATGGCCCCTAGCTGCCCCAGCCATTCACTGGAGGAAGGTGGGAATAACCACGTAGGCTCAAACTCTGGGTCCCCCTCCAGGCTTTTCCAGTGGTTCCAATTCTTTCCTACTACAGGAAGGGATAAACAGCCTTCATATATTTCCTCTCACTCCCAACTGCAAGGAAAGCAGTAACACTAATTAGTTGTAACAGGGTGTTCATTTCACACAGTTCTCAGCAGGGTGCCCTGCTGTTCTTTGAAATGGTCTGGAAACAGCCTTGATTTTAAACATCTGAAGATAATTGAACCAAAGTTGCACTCAGAAACCTGAGTGACATGCCTTTTATTCTCTCTCTCACTAACAAGAAATGTTTGCTGCCATTTCTTATTTACTCAACACCTTGAAAGCCTCCGGCACTGAAGACTTGCGCTCCAGGATCCTAAAAGAATAAGTTAAAGTAATGATCGGTAATAAATGGAGGAGCAGGGAAGTCTGAAAGATTAAACAAAACCCTGTGCCTATTTAAAGGGAAGAATGAGGTTCCCAGCAGACCTATAAACTTAAGTTCTCTACCAAGCAACAGCAGGGAAGTGGATGGAGAGCTGAAGAGTATTTATGACAAGATTGATTTGTAAACATTTTTCAAAGACAAAGATATTAGTTAGCAAAGATGAAAACATTTCTAGTGTATTGTTGGCAAGTGCGTTAGAAAATAGGCTGCAGACTCCTTTCTTTTGGTGGGGGGATGTATTTGGAACATCCATCAAAAAATTAAATGATCCAAATGCAAATATGCAGCTCTCCTTATAGAATTTATTCGATAGATGTTATGAGAATTCCAAAAACAATCAGGGGGCCTTATTTATAGAAGCAAATGACAAAAAAACAACCTAAATTTCCACTACAGCCAGCTTCATAAAAGTTGTGATATAGCTGCACAATGGAATACATTGTTTGTGATTTCTTAAAGAGCGGGAGAAAAAATCTATGAGTGTTAGGGGGAAAGACCCTCCTGAATGGATTATACAAATAGGTTATGGACTTCGACCCCCATTCCAGACCTACAAGATCCAAGGACTACA
>JAGFMF010011645.1:1636918-1688359 GCA_019455555.1 Galemys pyrenaicus | reverse complement strand
GTGTGCCTGCAGTTGGGGCATTATAAGTGCAGTTCGAGCGCGCGGGTGAGGACCCAGTCAGGCAAACCCATTTTATATTAGGGTTGCCCTGTAACATGAGGACACCTTCTAATAATCTCCAGTAAGAGTCCAAAATTAAAACCTTAAAGTCCAAAGATTTAGAGACACTGTGTCACAGTTTGTATTTTAATTTTAGAAGTTTAGATATACACACTTATATATGGATGTGACTATAATGATCCATGTATCTAAAATGATGCAAAAGAAAGGTAACAATAGTGATCTTGGAATGATAAACGAGAGACTAGGAATGGGAGATTACTTTTCACTTTACGTTTTTCAAGTGATTACTTTCTGTGCCGTGTGAAATGTTTCATATGTGTACTAACCAAGTTTTTTAAAATGTGAAAGTAAAAGAGGAGAATAAGTAATAACTGTTACAGCCTACGAGAGACTGTATTCTGAGATGTCAACCTGATCTAAGACACAGAGGTGTGCCTGGCACTTTAAGAGGAAATGAAGACAAGGGCCTCACTGGTGATCTGGAGGCTTTGATCCAGTCCTGCAGAACTTAAGAACATACTCTGCGAGCAGACAGTGATTTCACAGGTAAGGAGCTAGCCAGAGGCCCTTCCCCAGAAGGAGGCAACAGCGGGCACCATCATGCAGCAGAGCTTTAACTGATAGTGCGGGGCACGAGTTCCTGGACCCACTGGACAGCAGCTGGGGACACCAACAGGTACAGAAACACCTGAAGAACCTGCAGGAAAGGCTCTGCAGAACCAGCGTGTGCCTGCTGTGTGGGACTAGAGAGAAGCCCACTGAACATTCGGAGTCTAGATGTCTAGATGGTGCTCTGCCTGCCTCCAGCACAGCCCCTAACCTTGCACCCCATTGCATGGGGTATACTGAGTGGGGTGAAGGAAGGTGAGGGGTGATTTGTCTCCATCCGCTTCCCACTTCTAAAATAAGATGGGTCATAGTTCCATTTTGCGAGGCTTTGAGAAAATCAAATGAGGTGATCAAGGTAGTTTTCCACCCTGGGACAGTGCTTCCAGAAGGTAAACTGAAATGCTAGCGGTATGACAGTGATCTTTTTGGTGAAAAGGCAGCAATTTGACTAAATTGGCCAGTCCATTGGTTCAGACTAAACACCCAATCTGATAACCCACAAACAAAACCCAAAGCTAATTTGTTAATTGGTCTAATTTGTTAATTGCCACACATGCTTATTGAAGCACTTATTGGAGTGCTTCAATAAGCTGGAGAGACAGAGAAGGCAGACTTCTAACCTGGAAGAAATGCCGGGTCTCGTCCAGGGACTATGTGAAGACTGTTATGTACATATTTCTGTAGCGTCACCAGTGTCCTGTTAGAGATACACCAAAATGCTACGGGAGAAAAACCAACGGCTTGGCCCACCAAATGCCAAGGCAGAAAGACTAATAACAACTGCTATTAGGCTGCGCATTTATTTATAAAGGAATTTGCAAGTGATTCTCTGTAATTTTTTGGGGAACAAGATATTAATCAATGTATTTGTTTAGTGTTGTTTTGAAGTAGGCATCTCATCGAATCATTTCAAAACTAACGGATCAAAATAACTCCATAATTTGTGGTCATTTCAGATTGTAGACGAGGAGGGACACTGAGTAAAATTTATAGAAATGACCTGTAAGTGACACTATTATCGGGCCATATTTTGATCAAGGTGATTAAAGTTATGTTACCACCAGGTTTGACATCCTCTGAGTGCTTGACAAACAGCCATCGTTCATCAGAACTGCAGCTCATCTGCTGATCTGGTAGAGCACGTCTATGTGTTACGGCCGAGGACAGGGACAAAAGGAAAATAAAACAGACAAAGCAGTTGTTTAAAGTCATGTAGCCGAGAGGACAGCTTAACCAATTGTTTCACTTCTACACTTGCATTTTATTCAGCTTAGTGTTTCATTCAGGTCTAAGAGTTGCAAATTCAGGTAAGAGTTGCATTCAGGTTCATTCAGGTAAGTTTCATTCACGTAAGAGTTGCAAATGTTGGGCAGAGCTCCCTGGGTTAACCTGCATAAAATTAAATTTAATTCTAATTTAATTCACTTCCAGGATGGTATTCTGTTGCCAAGGTGAAAACCCTCAAGGAGTTTCATTTTCCATGACCTCTATAAAATAACAAGTTGTATTTGCCACAACCAGAAAAACATCCTCATTTGCCTAGGGAGTCTGGAATCAGATATTACTTACTACCCCACATTATTTCAAGAGCCTCAAGTCATTCCTACTAAAACAAAAGTGATTTTCTGACCTGTTACAGTAACACATGTTCTGTTATGACATTTATTTGGGTGATGGTAGAAATGTTACACAAGGTTCTAAAACGCAAACTCCCAAGCACTCATCATAGACCAAATCCCAGTTAACCTGTCCCTTTTCTCCTGGACATTCCTTTAAAAAAAGATAGTGGGGGCCTCCCTGGTGGCGCCGTGGGTTAAGCAACACACTATGAAGCAGACCGCAGTCACCGCAGCACGAGTTCGAACCCTGCTGCCAGCCAGAGGGGACCCACGTGGCGCGGCAGACCTCTCCTGCTGTGCCCACTGCTCCCCTCAGCAGTGTGTTTCAGTTTATCTGCCTGTTCTGCCCCCCGCTCTCTGTGGTGAATCCTCTCACCCACCCCCCACACCTCTGGTACCCCAGTGCTTGTATGCATAAATAAATAAATCTTAAAAAATAAAATTAAATTAAAAAAGATAGTGGCCCTACCTGGTGGCCTGGAGGTTAAGTCTCAGCACTATCACCACTATGGCCTGAGTTCGATCCCCAGCCAGGGAGGGGACCCACATGGCGCAGCAGACCTCTCCTGCCTCGCCTGCTGGTCAGTCCATCTGCCTGTTCTGCTCCCCACCCTGTCTCTGGTGACTTCTCTCACCATCTGCCCCTCTGACCTATACCCCAGTTCTTCTATGAATAAATAAATAAATCTTTTTTAAAAAGTAAGTTTATCATCCAAAAATTCTATGTACAAGTTGATGACGATTCACATACTTTGATAAATAAGGTATAACAGTGTCTAATTACATATCTCACTGTTTAAAATTACGTATAAATTTTATTTCCAGAGACCACACAGATATCAGAAGAGGTGGTACTTCACTATTTTGCGTTGTATGTATGGGGCTGTTTTGTTGATGCTGCCACATGAAGAATGATTTTCTTTTTCTTCCAGAAACTAAGTGTGAGAACTAGTTCAACATGCTAGTCATTCTGGGTTGGGCTCCTGAGGAAAGGTATTGGGGCCACATTTTCCATCTAGAGAGAAACCCTTGATGTGGGTGCTGGGGTCCCTGAGTCAGGCTCAGGGAGCGTTCCTGGCTATGCAGAACCCCTCCAGATAAAGATAACAGTTCTCAAACTCAAGCCGGGCGGGGATTTCCCTAAGACAGAGTGGTCCAGATGTCACACATCTGCATGAGCCGCAAGAGGATCTGGATTAAAGGGATGCCATCTTGCACGTCATGGGAAGCCCCAGCACGGGCATGGGGTTGGGACATCTCTTTCCTCAGAATGCCTGAGTAAATAGTTACTCTCTCTACCTGGGGCAATGAAAGGAGAGGTTAGGCCTAGGTCTGTAGCATGTAGCTCAAGATCATCCCATCTTTTCTTTCACTCAATAAGACTCGAATCTCTGTGAAAAAGAAAAGAATATTACGGGGGTCACACGTTGTGCCCTTTTGAGGTTATATCTATACGACTGTTGACCCAGGGCTTCTGGACCATCTGAAGCCTACAAGGAAGGCTGTTTAATTTAGGAAAGGGTCGGGACGTTGATGAATGAATGATGAACTTTCAAGTCCGTCCCTTACAGGCAAAATACACGCATCAGGATGCACGTCGGTATCAAAGAATCTGGTCTTCTGTACACAGGCATACACAGGGGATACTTCATGCCCTGCAACTAGGTCCTGGTGACGAGTCTGTGCTCCCACCTAGGTTTGATTTCCAAAGTCACATTCTCTTTCTACAAAGAGTCCAGAATAACCTCCATTCTGGAATGGAGGACTCCCCAAAGACACTAGTATGCCCAACAACTCCTAAAATTGGTTGGTTATTAACACGTAGGGGTGGGCCCACAAATTCATCTTTGAAGATCTTCACCATTCATCATCAAAGATCTTCAATGAGATGAAAATGGAATCAACTTCATCCTGCTGGTCACATATAAAGTGCAGAGAAGCACTTCTTCCCACAACTTGGAGCTCAAGTCATCAACTCACCCCAAATCCATCAGCCTCCAAGGAATTGTGTCTCCACTCTGCTGTATTTAGAATATACTGATGGCTTGAAAGCCACCAGCTCTGCAGAATCCACAGTGACACTGGGTGGTGGGCTACAGCAGGCGGCTGCCAGCGTGGACAATATCAAGAGCCCTAGCAAAGGCTAGTTTGGAGGGTCTTTTCTCCAAAAGCAAGTCATGGTGGCACCGGCTCTTGGGCAGGTCTCAAGACATAAAAGATGAACGGAAATAGCAAATGAGTCTGTTTCTGCTCTTTGCCAATCTGAGCCAGACCCAGAACACCATGGAGGATTTTATGCAGTGCTTTATGTATTTTATGTGCAAGAGTATCTGGCACTTTATGTATCTCTATCCCTGACTTTATTACAACCGACTCTGAAATGTATTCTCACGATCCATCTCACATCCCTCAGCCCTCCATCTTGGTAAAAGATGACCTTATAGTATTAGATGTCATAAGATGACCTTATATTACAGCGGCTTCTCTCCTTTCTTCTCCTGACAACTTGCTTTCTCCCCATCATGGGACTGAGCTCTGAGCTGGGACCTCCTGTCAGTTCACACACATATTCCTACAACTCATGGGAAAGAATAGTCAGAAGAATTTCTATCATTCTGCTTCTGCTTAACCCAACTCTACTTTCTCAGGCAAACTCATGCAATCTGTCTTTCATTTAGAGATATTTTTGCACTTCTGTTTAACACTGGGGATTTTCAGATTGCCCTTCATTCTATTTATTTCTCTCCCTTGCTGGGCAGAAAGCAGCAGCTGCCATGGACATAAGACCTGAAACAAATAAGGGAAGATGGGACAGAGCTACCCCCACAAACTAATCATGCCTCTAAACGCTAATGCCTTCTGGAGAGAGAGTTCTGGAACAGCCTGCAGGCAGAGAGTAGTCAGCAATTTCTAGCTACAAAAATGTCTTGCTAGTAATACAATTCGATATCCCTTCCTTGTTACTAAAATCTAGCCAACCTATCTCCATTAGAGCTGGAGACTGGTGAGGATGAAGATATCAGTTCACAAGTCCAAGATCACACCTACAGACAACTGGCAGACACCTCATGCTGGGCCTTCAGAACCATGTTGAAGCCAAATCATCCGGAAAGTGGCCGTGGTGGTTACAGAAACCATCACTAAAGTTTGAAAACTACCAATCCCATTGAACAAATGTTCACAGATTGCTGACAGGGACTCAGGCAGAGTAAGACACAGTGCTCTCCAGGGTTTTCCACTTCAGCTGGCTTACAAAACAAACATGCCCTGCAGAAGTCACCCTTCAAGTCAAACTGTGTTGGACATTACAAAAGAAGGGACAAAGCAATCATTTCATAGGCTCCTATTTTATCCCTTCTGTGATCACTTACAAAACGTAGAAAAGATCAACCCAAACTGCTGTGTGAGTATGTAGGGGTGTGTACTTGTGACAAATATGGCCAGAGAACAAAGAGAAAGCTAAGTCACCATCTCCTTGGCAATAGGCATCAATTGCCCAAGAGTCTAAAGGTTAATGTTAATCTACAAGGACAAGAAGACAGGAGGAGTATAGCCTGGCATGGGCAGAAAGGACTACAGCCCAATTTCTGTCCTGTTGGTACAAAGCTCGCAGAGATTCTACTAAACCAAAGACAGGATACAAATGTTGCTCAGAAATGGCCCAGTCCGAGGACCCAGTGGACACCTCCTCTTATGATGCTAGCCAGTGGGGACCCTGGTAGGACACCTAGACAGACTCTTGTGACCATAAAATCACAGAAGCACACTGGAGCCATTGTGAGAGGACACCACAGCAGGGACCCTAAAAGAAGAGCTGCCTAGTGTGGACTTGAAGGGAAGATAGGTCATGGTATCTGGAACCTTCTTCCATTGCGGCAATAGCCAAGACAAGTGTGAGCAGACAGACACATGTAGTTTTCTTCTGAAGTCATCACAGGTCTGAACATCATGTGAAAGAACATTCATGTTAAATTGCCTTTGTCCATCTGGGAATAGCTCTGTCATTAGGTGCTTAAGAACAGTCTTGAAAGTAGAACAAACTTTTCTCAGATGGACACTTAGGGGAGCAGAGGGAGGAAAGTGCTCCAGACAGAGGGGATGCCAGAAAAACAGGATAAAAAGTCAACCTGTTTCTAGAGGAAAGGAAAACCTGGATCGCAGAAAGATATCTACACCCCTATGTCTTTTACATTACTCCAAGTAGGTAAGACGTTGGGGCCTCCCTGGTGGCGCAGTGGGTTAAGCAACACACTATGAAGCAAATCGCAGCCACCGCAGCACGAGTTCGATCTCTGCTGCCGGCTGGGGAGGGGACCCACATGGCGCAGCAGACCTCTCCTGCTGTGCCCGCTGCTCCCCTCTGCAGTGAATTTCAGTTGATCTGTCTGTTCTGTTCCCTGCTCTGTTTCTGGTGAATCCTCTCACTGGCCTTACCCCAGTGATTATATGCATAAATCAATAAATCTTTAAAAAAAAGGCTAAGATGTTGAACAACCTAAGGGTTTATTAACAGGTGACTAAAGAAAATAAATATGATAGAATATTGTTCAGACATAAGAAGGAAACCCTGACTGTGTCCAGTAACATGGATATACCTGTACTTGGTGAAATAAGTTAGACAAGAAAGACAAATACTTTATATCATTTATATGCAGATTCTTAAAAAGTTGAGCTCACAGAAACAGAGTATTGTGTTGGGGGCAGGGGAACTAGGGATGTACTGGGTGTTGCCCAGGGAACAAACTCAGAGTTAGAAGCTGAGTAAATTCTGGAATCTACTGCAGAGCACCGAGGGCTGCAGCACTGTGGCTGTACCCAGTAACAGTGTCACAACACCTTACAGTTCCTAAGAAACTACATCACAATGGTCTCACCACAAAGAGGTAATGGTACTGCAACATACAAAAGTATCAGATCAATGTGTTCTATACCTTAAACTTCAGCTGTGAGTATGTTAATCGCATGCCAGATTTTTAAATCTGGCAGGTGTAGAGGGATGTGGAGTAAAGAGGGCCGCAGCAGCGATGAGCTCAGAAGGGTACTCTGGGACAGTCCAAAGGTTTCTTACGGAGCACTGAAGAGTTTCTGAGTTTTCTCCATTTTCTGAAAGACTAATTATGAGCAAGGTAGACAGAGGATGGTAGTGAGCATGTTCTAGGTGCCTGGCATTATGCCAAGCATTTTGCCTTGTTAGACACTAAATCTCACAACGTCCCAGCAGCCGGAGTGCATTCATTTTATGACGATGCAACTGAGACACAGAGTTGTCACTCGTCCAGGGTCACGCGCCAGAATTACGCGCTTGGGTTCTGGACACTGCGGGCATGCCTGCTTCCTGGGCTTCCATCTATTGTCTTAGTTTCCCACACCAGCCAGCCTCTTCTGCTCCTAGGATCTGTGAGCCCATCTGCTTTCTATAATATTTTATGCTCACACTCCATCAGAGGCCATCCAAAGTAATACAGGGTTGCTACTCAGCTGACAAGCTGATGGACAAAAAATTCCTCAACATGCAGGAACCATACAAGGTGAAAACTTCTCAAGAGTCTACCTCCACACATGCCCAAAAATTGCCCTTGCAATAAAGTCAGACCTGTCATTCTCAAAACTCGCCAGCAACGAGCTACACAGCTGTGGAGGTCTAACCATTCGGGCAGGAAAACAGACAGGCAAAGAAAAAGAAGAATGTAGTCAAGCCCCAAGGAAAAAATGTTAACATCCGGAACCAATTCACCCACACAGGCTGAGGAACCGTTACACCCAGCTCTATGTAACACCCTGCAGCCCCCACCCTAGCCTCCCCTACACACACACACACGTGCACATGCACGCGCACACACACACACACACCGGGGCTTGGCTTACTAGTTACTCACCTCGACGAGAAGCCAACTTGCCCTGTGTCTTCAGCAAGTGTCGCCAACGGTACCTTCCACCCAGTCAGAGTATCAGAGACACCCGAAATCTCCGTGAGGTCACAGCCTAATCTAGGTAACACACAGCTGCACCGGAGGGGATCTAGCACCCCCAGGGTGAATGCTGGTCAGACAGCTCTGGCTCTGAGCACTGGAGGAAAACCGAAAGGGCCAAGGACCTACTTACTGGTGCCCTAGCATGCAGAATCGACATTTCTCATTGCACAGATCACATCGCGAGAGCCAGCTCATCGCCCAAGAGTGCAGCATTCAGCGCATTCTCGGCCACTCTTTGGGTTTCAAGAGTTTGGCTCCACATGGGTTCCCTGGGAGAGGAAAAGGGCAGAGGTTCATATGCTTCTGTCACTGCAAGAGTATTTCAAGTCCCACAAATTGTTGCCGTGCAGGGCAGGGTGGCCAACAGGAGGAAAGAAAGCTTTGGAAGAGACACACTTCACCTACTTCTCTCCTGAGCTCCCGAAGCCACATTTCTATCACTGGGTGCAACAGACAGGAATATGATGGACCTTTCTGTTAAACAGCTCAGAATAACAGTGATGTTAGACCTGACGCTGAAACTGGGGGGAGTGTAGTTGTTCTCCAAATCCCTGTTGGGGACACCAGACTTCCTAAGAGAGGAAGGTCACCTCCACTGTGAGGAAAAGTGAGGGAAAGAGAGAGAACAGGTGGAGCCAGGAGTCCTGACAGCCATCGCCCAGACCCCCGACGTTCACCGCCAGACTCACGCACGTTAAGGCACAAGGTAGGTGTTCATCGGGATGAGAGAGTGCTATAGATAATGGATTCCATACCAAACAAGGATGCTCCAAATAGAGCTGTTACAAAATAAATGAATCAGAGCAGCCACTCAGAGGTTAAAGTCTGAGAGCGGGTGTACTTGCTGTGGGTCCTCAAGGCGGTTTCCTAATCCTCAGGCATTAAAAAGAAGCCACTGTGGAAATCAGAATCTCTTCCTTTGTAAATTCAATCCATGGCAAAGGGATTTCAGCTGTGATTGCTGAGTTGGAAAAAAATCAGCAGTATTAGAAATGCACGAATTGTTCGTCACTGCAACTGATATGTCTCTAAGCTGTTCCATTTTGAATCAATTACCAATAAGATTCCATCCCTCCCCTTGTGAATGGAGAAGGGGATGGGTAAAACAGAGCACTGAAGGTTTCCCTTGAATTTTACTGCATGAGGGGATTTAGGGTGCAGAGGTTTTAGATCGAATTCAATATGTGGCCACCACATATCAGACACTGAGATTTCTGTGCACTTAAAGGAAAGTTCTGGAAAGAGTGGCGGCTCATCCTGAAGACCTTGGCTTAGCAACTTGACCCCAGATAGCAGCCAGGGAGGCTTCTCCTGCAGGTATGGAGGTAGTAACAACAAGAAAGGAAGAAAGCACCCCAGAAACTGCAAACAAGCACTCCAGGTTTCTTAAGTTTCTGTTTGGAGCGGACAGGCAGCAGCAAGCACAAATTCCCATCTACAAAAGCTCCAAAGAGTCACCCACGGGGGAGGCACAGCCTGGAGGTTAAGGACATAAACTCGCAGCCAGAGCCAGAGCTGCATGGAGCTGGGTTTACATGCTGCCCTCAGCAGTGTGTTCAGTGGACCCGCCTGTTCTGCTCCCCACTCTGTCTCTGGTGAATCCGCTCACCCCCTGCACCACCGGCCTACACCCCAGGTCTTGTGTGCATAAATAAAAATAACTCTTTAAAATTTTTTTTTAATTCTGCCTGAGTTCTTTAATATAGACTGGAGATTTGTGATCAGCCAACGGCAAATTATTTAATCAGTCTGAGCCTCAGTTAACTGATCTGTATTATAGGGACCGGGACCTCGCTTTGAAGACTAGCAGGTGAAAGAAAGCAAGGCCAGAAGTGCCTTCAGCATGGTTCCTGGGACCGGGCATGCTCTTAGCCCATGAACGCTCTTCCTGACTAGACTGTGGGGTCTCTGAGGTCAAAGGGCCCTTGGGAGACCCGGAAGTACAACAACATTGGCCTTGGAGATAAAACGTGGGACAAAGAGTCTGTTTCGAACACTGTGACCTTAATCCCAGCCAAGACAGAGCAGCCTCATCTAGATGGTCATGCTGGGCTTTGAGCTCCTGGTGAAGGGCTGGCAGAGGTGGGGTGCAGGGGGCTGTTCTCTGGTCCCCTTCTCTTGGGATGCACCTTCTCCCTCTGCCACTGGCAAGTGACATAAATAAAACCTGGGGCATGTCTAATTTTTTTATTTTTAAGTAAACGATCAAATCCAAGCTTCTGTTTTCTGGAAGAAAAAATTCTGCAAAATCTATGTAGCCAGATGTGGAAACCAACACAATGGCTAACGCTTCTGCTCGGTCCTCTCCCCAGAAAAAGAGACTTCCCGCCTCATCTTTCCTGACAGTCAGCTGAGTTACAGGTGACCATTAGTCCATGTGATTCTTTTCAAATTCAACCAAGCGGCATCTACAGAGCTTTTCTGTAGCCTCAACTAGATGGTACAACTGGCTCGGTTTGCCCCAAATCCTAATAGTTTGTCAGAACATCGCTCTGCCTCACCTCCCAGTGGGGTGACATCCTCATAAACCCATTGTAAACTGAAACTGTAAGTCCAACAGGCATTTAATACACATGAACTCCAGGACACCCTCGCTTAGCCTGCCCTGTCTCAAACATGCTCAGCACGCCTGCACCAGTTGTACAGAAAAGCCTGACACCAAGCCTGTTCTGCGATAAAGCGTCCGCTAACCCAGGCAGTCTATTCCCTGCTGTACTGAAAGTGGACATCAAAATGGCTGGGTGAGCTCGCACTGTAAGTACACGGGAAGCTGACCGGCCTGACAACTATTCAAAGCGTTGAACAACAGTTAATTGCTAGGTGAGAGGAGTGCCCACACCAGGGATGTCGATTTCTCTCTTCTGATGAGGTTCCAGAATGGCTGGTGGGAGGCACGGTAGAGTGTTGGCTTTTTAGGCTGGTCACTGCCTGGCAGCTCCTGCACTGACCAGCATCACTAGGAAATACTGTCCCGCACGTCACCAGCTTGGGAAAAGATCCGAATTCAAAGTACATTTTCTGCTGAATGCATATCACTTTGGCACTATCGTCAAGCCAGAAAATCCTCATTGGGGAACCATCCGCACAGGCTTTACAAAGGCCTTATGAAAATGAATTTTCCTGAATTCCCATAGCATAAGCCCTGACGTTGGGGGGATTTCTGGGCTCCGGGTCAAAGCATCAGAAACTAGCCAAGGAGAAACATGCATGTGTTATTCCACTTCCCTGCATCCAGAAAGGTCCTTCTGTCCTCTGCCAGCGCTGAGTTTCTGGGGAGTTCCTGGGGAGCGGGTAAAGCTGAGGCTCCTTAGCCCCCACCTCCTTGCCCAGCCCAGCCCCGCTTCCTACCAAATGCAAATGCTGATCCTCACTGTGGAAGTGCTTTCTCCCTCCTTCACTGAGGTGTTGGCTGTTTGCCTCAGGGAGCCCTGAATAGAAACAGTTCTTGATTAGCCACGCATACTCAAATTCTGTGCTCTGTTTCTAACCACAGGCTACACACCACGTGTGGCTCCCACTCCAGGCCCTAAACATCCTATTTAAAGCAGAAGACCAAGGTAGAGGAGGGGCGGCTGCCGTAGATCACCACGTGCAGCAGCAGGTCATGGAGGGTGAGAAGTTGCTTGGTAGGCGTAAGGGGCACCAGCCAGTCCTTTGTTCCTATACATGCGACCTTGGCGTGAGCGGACTTAGTATTACAATTTCACAGATACAGAAACTGGGCTTGGGAGACATGACATAACTTTCCCCAAATCATACAACTGGCAAGTGCGGAACTAGAACTCGGACACAAACAGGGGAAATCAAACCTCAAGAACCTGAGTTTTTAACCACCACACTACAACATTCACTCATTTCTTACACAAACAAAGGACAAGAAGCTACAATGAATAACTATCTCATTACGGTGTTTACATATCTATATATATCATTTGAACAGTGGCTGGCACACGGTATTCAACAGAGGTTGCAACTAGTTATCATTATTTTTGTTGTTATCATTATAGTCATTATATTTACAATTCACTGCTTGCCCTGCGCCAGGCACTTGTGGGAGGCTCCGGAAATACTAAACTATGAAGACAAAGTCCCTGCTGCATAGTGGTTTATGGGTAATAGCGAGAAAGGATAACCACTAAGTCCATTAGTTTCACAGTGACAGACATCTACACAGGGTGTTGGGGGCTGCTGAGAAGAGGGATCTCCAGTAAGAGGAAAGAGATATCCCCAGAGTTTGAAGTCCCACAAAGCAGAAACCCCTAGGTGTGTGCTGGGCCCAGTTTTCAGTGTGACCCTGCCCTGAAGTTCAGTGGCTATGAATAGAGGTCTTGAATGCTAAGCCGCCTTCTGATCTGTCTTGTTGACAAGCATTTTGCCTGTTACTAAAGTCATCCTTTTAGCATTCTCGCATCTCTGCCAGATCAAGATCTCGGCTTAGCAGACTAGACATGGAAAATAGTTACTAGTGCTTTCCATCAGGCTCAAATAGTAAGGGGGGCACTGTTCTTTTGGGGAGGGCAGGGAGAAGGGTCACCACTTTAATTTACCAGTAATGAAGTTGCTTTTTTCGGTGTTCCTTTTTCTAATCCATAGTTATTATAGTTATTTCTGAGAATGGCACAAAAACATATTCAAAATATAAATAGCTTACATTTCCTTTAATTTCACTAATGCAATGGAATTCTTTTGGCAGGACGTGGGCATTCACAAGAGCAATACTAGGTCACATCAAACACTAAGGACCAGAAACCACTGATGCTGGATTTCTGAACATGTGATATTAATCTGAAAACTTTTCAAGAGCTTTATGGAAGCTCTTAATTCTAGCTGTAAAAAAATATTTTTTTTTTTGCCTTGTGTTGCTATTACTCTTACTTTCTACAATGTAGACAGTAAAATTTCCTTCATCCCAACAAAGTGAGGGATGAGTTGAGGGCTGCATTAGGAGAAAATATTTTTTTTCTCCTAATGCATTAGGAGAAAAAAAATTTTTTTAAAGGAAACAGGATTACAGATTCTACTGGAAGGAGTCTGGGGGTCATTTGACTCTCTGTCCCTCATTTTACAAACCAGGAACTGAGGCCTCATCGGTGGCTATGAAATGACTTTAAAACATTTTCTTCTACATTTATGTGTCTGCCTTTAAAACAAACATTCCTTGCACTGACATAAATAATAATGCTCACTGGAGAATCTAGCTCTAATTTAATCTAGTCTAGTGTTTTTCTACCCACAACACACAGATATCATCTAGAATATGAGTGTCTGTGTTAAAAACCGTGCATGTAGTAAAGACTTATAGGTATCAACATAAAAAGCAATTAAGGTTTCTGGAATGTTTCTGCAGTTCAGTAATCCTCAGCAAATTTGCTTATAAGATTAATTTTCCACCTACCTTTTCCCCTAAATATTGCATATGTGTGTGCACTATATGTGTAATATCACTCTCCCCGTTTGGTTGTTTAAAAAACAAAGCTATCACATCATTACATTTCTGAATTGAGGGGAGTTCCTCAAATCCAAGAAAAGCATTGCTGTGATCACCCTCATTGACTGACACAAAAGCTTCCCCACCCCACCGCGAATATCAATTATTTATTTGCAAGAGCTAAAGCAGAAGCCTGACCCCGGTCACCTAACCCTAAGGGCTGGACTGCAGTTGGGGCGCTGGGGTCAACCCCCCCCACCCCACGTTGGGCTGCGGACGCTGCAAGCCGCTGAGCTAAGGCGCCTTCTAGAAGGGGAGCGATTCACGCCGGCTTCCTGGGAGCGAGTCATTTCTCAACCTCAGTAAAGATGGGTGGTTTCGCTTTTTTTTATTTTTTTAAAAAACAGCTATTTCGTTGATTTTAATCTCCAAGAAGAGCGCGAAGGGCAAGTGTCTGCTGCCCCCGCGTCTCGGGGTCTTGGCGCGGACCTTGGGCGGGGGGTCATGTCCCACGGGCGGGCGCTCTGGGCCGGGAACGCCTGTGTGTCCGCGGAAAGACCGACTTTCCTTCCTAACGGGCTGGCGCTGATACTTACTGACCCTCGAAGTGCCCATTTGGAAGTGGTTAGGGATTAAAAGTTCTTCAGACGGAGGGATTCTTGGTTTCTAATTGCTAATGTTTGAAGTCAGTTTGACTCCTCGGAAATTTGTTCAGCCTGATGAAAGCAAAAGCTCAAACTCCCCTCAGGGCTCGAGGTGTAAGGGATTTGGGTTCCTTAGTTTTTTTGGGGGGTATATTCCTGACTTGGGGGGGAGGGAAAGAGAGTTGCTTCCTAAGGCCTTCCCGATTACCTCCGCCCTGATTCCCATTGCTCCAGGATGTAATTAACGCTGAGGGGGCACCCTCTGCCCCTCCGGTCGCCCAGCTCCCGGGTTTCCAAAGCCCGGGCAAGCCTGAGCAAAGAAGCCGGCAGTGGAGGCTGGCGCAGAGCAGGCAGCCAGCCGAGCGCCCCGAGGCGGATCTCCAGCGGGATGGGCCTGCGGAGGCCCGAGGCCGAACCCGGAGCTGACATGCAGGACGCTGACTTGCAGGACGCTGACTTGCGAAGGTCACCCACACCGCCCTGGTTCCCAAGGACCTTCTCAAGGAGAAGGGGCCTCCCCGCTTCCTCAGCGTCTGCTCAACGAGAAGTTCTGAAAAGGGGTGAAGGGGCATTTTCAACGAGCCTAGGAGGTGGGGGGTGGAGGGGAACAGACTAGCGGTGTGAAGGGATGTGAAGAGAGGAAGGAGAAAGTAAGGGAGCAAACAGTTTGGGGTCCCCTTGGGGCTTTGACTGTCCCTTTGGGCAGCGGATGTGAATGAGGGTGCTGGTTCACCCAGCGGAGAACCAGGGCGCTGGGGCTCCCCGTTCAGCCAGGTACATGACAATGAAGGCTAGTGGCCAGTCAGGAATCTCTGCTGTTATCTGTCGTGTTTTGGTTGGTAAAGGAAGGCTGCGGAGGAGATTATTTGTGTGATCCAGATTTAGAGTGCTTTTTTTTTTTCAACCTTCCAAAGCATGTGGCAATTTGGAAAGAGTAAATTCAGTGCAGTGCCGACAATTACATTGCAGAATCTATAAAGGACAAATATGCCTGTCTTTCCTGTGTTCTTAAATTACTTTGCCCAAATCACAATGTTCTGCTCATTATTTCTATAACTTCTCATTATTGTACAGATTTTTCTTAGCGATTCCATGACTTCTCTGCATGGAAGTGCATTTACTCTCCAGCTCACAAGGCAGCATGCTGCCCATCTAAAATGCAGATGGCACCACTCACTAAATTAAATGCCAAATCGAGTTTGAAAAAATTTTCCCTCTCCCTGTTATTCAGTCGTATCTGT
This sequence comes from Galemys pyrenaicus, assembly GCA_019455555.1. Lineage (NCBI taxonomy): Eukaryota > Metazoa > Chordata > Mammalia > Eulipotyphla > Talpidae > Galemys > Galemys pyrenaicus. The sequence continues at coordinate 1,672,783 of JAGFMF010011645.1, read as the reverse complement.
ACAGTCTCCTTTTCTTTGTTTTCTTGTGGACACTGGTCAAAGTCCTCAGTGATTTCAGAGTGGAACTGTAAACAGCAATACCTGCACGTTTCAAATCTGGAATTCTCCTGAATTGTCAAATGACACCTAGAACTGATGAAATTTCTGGCTTGCCAAATTCTAGGTGTTCTGAAATTTATTAACTGACTCTACACACACACAAGCCATTTCTTTCTTTGAAATATTGCCTGTGTCCCATTCGGAACTGTGGTGTTCACATGGAAATTTGTTTACACTTGTGTATATACTTTTTAAAGCTTTTATATACTTGTAAAGAGCAAAGTTAGAATCTGCCTGATTTTTTTTAAAACACAAAATTAAAAGTAGTGATTAAAAGTCTATTTTCACTTAGGATCTCAAATGTTCGCGTCCGTTTATAGTCAGCACAACGCCCTGTCTCCAAGGTAAGTTATTACCAGCACTGACTATATGTTGATTTGTCATCACCAGTTGCTTGAATTACCCTCCTCTTCCCATTTCACCTCTGGTCCTCCCCACTGAGTGTCATTTTCCACCCCTGACACTTAGAGCAAGGGCTTCGCATAAATTAACTAATGATTATCTTTGCCCCCAAAAAGTGTAAACAGACTCCAATTTATGAATTTGGTAACTGCTCACCCCTGAGTGTCTCAGCCATCCACAAATAAAATTCAAAGCTCACAAGAAACCAGAAAAAGCAAAGTAAAAGTAAACTACATGAAAGAGAGAAAGAAGGGGAAAATATTCCACATTCCTGCAGCTCCCCATTTTTTTCCTGTGGAAAAGTATCCCAAAAGGTAAAACTAGAAGAAGAAAACCACTAAAATATTCTCTCCTGCTGAACTACTTTGTCATAAGAAAGCAATAACCAGCTACACCTCCAGAATAATCACAGGATAGATTTCTGCATTTCCAGAAAGAAAAGTGAAATGCCAGCCTGATCTTTATCCCTGTGGAATTTGCAAACTTCAGCCTTGCTTTTATTTTTTTTTTTTTTACTTTACAGTAACCTGGAAAAAGGAACTTGAAGGTTTAAGAAGTAATCATTTTTTCTCCTGGGTGTGAAAAATAAGCTTCTACCAGAGCCCATAATTGGTAACTCCAAGAAATGTTCTCATTTATTAATATTAGATTTTTGGCAATAGAAAGACTGATTGTGACAGACCTGGAATATTTTACTCTTTAATTCTAGCAATGCCCTCCAAGAGGCTTGGATAAAGAAAACAGTTCATTCTTTTCAGCTATTTGTCCTGCTCCCCCTGTGGCCCAATATGAAGGGTTAATGATGAGGGACTTCTATTAAACTCATGTCCACACACACAAATCTACACAAACAAATGGGAGAATACATACCAATCCCAATTATCCTAGTTTGAGCTCCTAGGTTGGGCATTTTATACCATTCTTCACTCACTCCTCGCGTGTGGGGTGTCTGAATTCATTTTAAACTCATTTTCTTTAACAATTAAAAAATGTTTATAGCATTTGAAGTCATTGGTATAGAGAGGAAGGTCAGGAGAGGAAAAAAAAAAAGACCGCGGGTATATAGCAACATAATTTCAATCTGAACTCCCCTGTAAGAAATTTAATTCACCTTTCCCCTGCAAGAACTCACCCCGTGCACTTTCCTTTCTGGGGCTTTTACCTATAAAATAGGGAACACAAAGTGGCCAGCTCTGTGTACCCAAGGGCGCTGAGTTAGAAGGAGCGTTGAGGAGGAGCGTTGAGTTCAGAATCTCTGCACCCCTGGGTGCTGAGCTGCTCTTCTAGGAGAGCCTCTGCCCCACGCTGGGCTTTGTGCGAAGCTCACAGGACTAGGCGTCCGAGGCAGGCAGGCGGCAGAGGGGTGAGGGCTGGCGCTACTAGCTAGCTGCAGCCCGATGGGAGACCGTTAGCCCCCAACATGGGGAACCACCGGCGAGCCTCCACTCTCATCAGAGCCGGGACAGGGTGGGCTGTGGAACCACAGCCATTCGCGCTGCTGTGCGCAAACTGTGCGCCAGGACTTCCCCATTCCTTCCCCATTCCCGCTTCCCCAGCGTCCTCGAGCGCTTTGCTCCATCTGCGGGGTGGGGTGGATTAGTAATACTTCCTTCTGCCTACTCCTGGGCCCGGTGCAGGTCCGAGCTTGACACAGAACTTCTCCCGGAGCCTACCCGGCACCCGCGCACCCTAGCCCCTAGTGCGAGGCCAGCCTGGCGCAGCCAGAGGGCGTCTGGTTTAACCTTCTCAGACCAGCACTCGCTGGCGGTCAGTCCAGGGCATAGCCGTCCTCAGCGAGAGCCTACAACAAACTCCAGTCCTGCCTGCACCCCCCTCCCCCAGCCCCTTCGGGCAAGGTCACTTACCAAAGGGACGGGTGCAGGAAAGGCCCTTTTGACCTGGTACGAAAGCCCGGAGAAGCTCCAGTAGGCCACCGCTCCTGTCTTTCAAGCCCGCCACCCTCGAGGCACGGCTGCCACCGGGAACCAGGGCTCCCCTCCAGGGACTTCACCCCAGAAAGGCCCCAGAGGGTCTGGCCCCTCAAGCCACACAACCTCGCCCGTGGGCCCAAGGCCGGCCTGCTGGCTCGGCCAGGCTCCACACAAGCACTTTCTTCCCCACTGGCTCTTCAAATTCCTAGCTTTTTCGCTGTTACTTAAACGTCAGTGAAGAGTCACTTCCTCTGTCTTCATCCTGTGTTTCCCTATTGGGGGTTAGGCCTGGATAGAGGGGTGATGTCAGGATTCAAATTTGGCGTTTTACTTTGAGGGAAAAAGCCATACACTGAAAGACCTATCCGTTTGGCCAGCTACTCTCGCTAACTCCAACCGACCAACGCGCCCTCTAGCACGGTGGGGGCCTCTCTGGTCTCAGGTAGAGAGGGTTCGAGCAAGCGGGTGAGCGAGAGCCGGACCCCGCACTTGCGCCGGGGGAGGCCCGCTGGTGCCGGGGTGTTTCCGCTCCGGTCCGCGCTCGCCCGCCGCCATCCCTCCTCCTCGGCTCTCAGGCTGCGCTGTAGCCGAGGCTCTCCTGCCAGAAAAGCCTGCGCAGAAGGTTTGCATTAGTTTGCGCCGCAGGAGGCCGGGTCACCAGCCGCTCCCGAGGTAGATCTCGGCCGGAAGGCCCAAACCGGAGCTGGGGAAGCCGGATGGAGCCGGGGCTGGGGTCCGAGTGCAGATGGCGCCGCCGCGTGCCTGAAATTCACTCCCAAGGCCGCCAGCCCAGCAGCTGCGCCGAGGTCCTGGCGCGGAAGTTTCTGCGTTACCGCTTTGCTGGAGGCGGGGGCGAGCAGGCCCAGAGCTAGGCTACTCGGAGGCCGGTTTTGAGACCCTCTCCAAACCGCGGCGGCGGCTGGGTCCTGGCAGCTTCTAACTCCTAACTGCGAGGAGCTCTGGCCGGTGTGATGAAGAGGGCACCCTCCTCCAAGGCCCTGCGGCCTCGGAGTTTTCAGACCGCCAGGCCTGGTGCCGCTTTTGAGATGCGCGCTGTGTCCCCGTGAGTGAGTGCCTGAGCCTGCAGGCCCGGCTGGTCCCCTGGCCGCTGCCGCTGCTGCAGGCCGGAGCCCCAGGCGGCAGGCGCTCGGTGCCAAGTAAGGCCAGCTCTGTTCAGGGGCGCGGAAAGAAAACGGGCTGCGAAAAGCAGAAGGCCACGTCTTTGAATAAAACGTCAACATTAAATGCTGGCCGTTGGTCCACCCGAGAATTAGGGAGTTTTGACGTTTGGACCGGGAGGACTGAAAGCCGCGATGCTGCTCAGACAGGGTTTGGCGAGAACAGTAACACAGTCGCTCTAGGCCAGAGCCCTGCAAACGAGTGCGTGTTTGCTAGTCCTTTCCCAGCCCCGTGTCGTTTTGTTTTTGTAGTTGCCCAGCTTCCCGACACACACAGACCCTGTTCCTGACTTCTTTGGGGCCTACAGAGAATAAACCAGGTCCAGATCCACATCCAGATCCTTCTTAATCCTACCGGGAAAAGAGATTTTGCAGCCCCAGTGAGCAGAGACAAGACCCAGGCACGGGAGAGTGTGCTGCAGCCCCACCGACACACACACACAACCTTCCACCACCATGCACACACTTGAAAATGCCATCCTGTGTGCCTTTGTAAGGGTGCTGCGTTGGAAGGAAAATGTAAGGCCAAAAGGGGAGCCCCCCAAGTCCTGGCCTCCTGCCTCCACAACCATCCCAGGCCAGAGACCACAGCTCAGCCCCAACCCCCTGTACTACATAGCACCCCCACCCCCACCCCAGCCACCGCAGTGTTTTTTGAAAGCTCTCTCTTGGTCAGTGCGTGTGCCATTCCTAAGTAAAACCTTGGCCACTGGGGGGGGGGGGTCCAACTTGAAGATCCCCCTCGGCCCACCACAGGCCTGTCTGATAGCCCCGCTTCAAAGAAGGTTCCAGAGTGTTCTTGGCATCATGCTTCCTCTTCTGCCGGGGCTTTTGCCCCCAAGATATATTTCGTTTTCTCTAACCCAATGTCCATCTTTTTCTTTTTAGAAAAAGTGATAAAGGTAATGGGAACCAACCGGTCCCCAGAACTCTCAGTTCCATTAAATTCTGCATTCCGTTCTCACCCTCTACCCCCATCCTACGATGGAAGGAAATGGCTTTGTGGAAATGGATTTCCTGGCTCTTGGCCCCCAGACCTCTGTCCCTACCCCCAAGCCCTCACTCTGCTGCCTCACACATAACTGAGACAAAAGTTGCTGAGAGAGAAAATCAGAAAATCGCGAACTGCGTCTTTGATGATGACGTGGTGATTTGGTCCTTTGGAAGGAGCAGACCAGACAGGCCCCAGGCCACCTGCCCCCCTAGAGAAAAGAGCTGGGGACAGGTGTCCGCAAAGCGCAGTTGTTTTTTTTAAATCTGCTTTTTCCAACGTTGGGGAAATAACATAATTAAGTTCTCAAATAGTGGGTTATCATAAGGCTAAAAATAATAATTTGCTAATGTGTGTGAGATTTTGACAAATATGTTGTCAGATAGGGTCTGGCCAAGAGATGTGAAATGCATATTAGCCACACGTTCCTGTCTGGATTGCCCACACAAGGACCCGCGTGGACGGACACCTGCATCCAAACGCGGGGAAAGACTTGAGCGACCGAAATAAATCTCCTTTTAATTTTCTTTTCATCGACTAATAAAAATAATTCCCCAGCACTAAACCCAAATACCGTAACGGGCCACAAGAACACGGAGAATTCATAAAACTCTGTCTCTGCAGGTCACCCGCTAATCGCGTTATTATTAGCCCCAGGAGCATGGAAATTGAACTGTCACTGCCGAAAGAGAAAATGTAAGCGACAGCTGTCTCTCCTTGGATCGGCCAGTTCTCCAGCCCCCAAGCTTCTGGGCCTCAAGCTCCCTCTCCAAGCTCCTGGCCCTCCGGCAGTTGCTCCCACCCCAGCAGCCGCCCACCCCTCCCCCCCCCACCCACACGCTGCACCACGCAGACGCGGGTTCACTCCCCAGTCAGGCGGGTCGGTCAGCAGAAGCACCTCCAGGGTGGTTTTAGAAATCCAGGTTGGAAAGTTTCTGAAGCCGCTAAACCAAGCTGCGAGTGGGGTGTGCGCGCGCATGGTTCTTCTGACAACAGCTGTTCCCCGGGGCTGTTTTGCACAGTTGAAATCTTGGCACTTAATGCAAAACGTTTTACCCCCTCCTCCGAGGGTTCTGTTAAAATACAGTCATTGACATCCGCCCTGCTTTTACGTGTTGTGTGCATATGACGTGCATAGATCCCGGACACGAATTAACAGCACCGCTCCCCCAAAACACACAGAGCTGTGGGCCCTGAAGAGTGGCGTGGAGTCTCAGGGCCGCCACCCCTCCTTGCACAACCGCCAACGAAGTTGCAATCCGCGCGCGCGCGCGCTCCCCGTCCACGGAGTAGGGCAACCAGAACTCCAGACCCAGAGAAATCGGTCGGGGGAGGTGGGAGCCACGTTTGAAAGCGAAAAGGGACGAACTGGGCTTTTCCAGAGACTGGGGTGTCGCTCCGCCCAGCCTTCGGGACGGGAACTCTCGGAAGCCAGTCCTGCCCCCGGCAACCGCGCCCCGGGACCCCAGAGGCGCCGGGCGAGCCCAGCACTCGGCCCCCGGGGGACGGGGTGCCAACGGGGCGCCCACTTGTTGGACGCCGGCGACGGTTTAAAGTGCAAGGGCGGACCCGTCTCCCCACGCTGGCGCGGCGAACTGGGGCGCGTCGCGGCACTGACCGCAGGGAAGCCACCGAGCCGGGGAAGGTCGGGCGCCTCTCCGCCCGCAGGGGCCCGCACACTCACCCGGGTGCGGCTCCAGACCGTGCGCCGCCGCGTCCTCCGCGTCTCCGAGCGCGCCCGCGGGGCTCAGCGCCTCCATGGACAGGTCCAGCCCCTTCTCCTCCCAGTCTCTCAGTTTCCGCTTTTTATTCGAGCCGATCAAGGCTTCAACGGAGAAGGCATGTGCTCGCGAGCTCAGGGCGACTGCAGATCTCCTCCTTTCGCTCATCTTAGCCGCCCGCTCCCGGCCCCGGCCCGCCCCGCGACCGAGCGAGCAGCCCGCACCCGCGCGCAGGGAGCGCCCGCCCGGCCGGGCCCGGGACAGGCTGGCGCGGCGGCCGAGTCTCCGGCGGCGGCTCCGCGGGCCCCGGCGCTCCCGGCCCCTCCCGCCCTCCGCGGCCGCCCAGGCCCGGCGCCCCGGCTGCCCCGGAGCGAGGTGCGAGCGGCCGCGGCCCTGCCTGGCGGCTGCGCGCGCGCCGCGTCCTGCTGGCCACCCCCCGGGCCGGCACTACAGGCTGCGCCGAGGGGACTTCATCTTTTTTTTATTCTCTCTCCTCCCTCTCCCCTCTCTCCTCCCTCTCCCGCTTCCTCTCCGGGCCGCTCTTCCCGTCCCTCCTCTGATCCCAACTTCTGGGAAACTTTTTTTTCTCAATTCCTCCCTAGCCGAGGAGCCGGGGGGCTGGCGGTGCGCTCCTGTCCGAGGGGTGAGGGGAGGGAGGGGGGAGGAAGAGAAAGACTGAGGGGAAAAAAAGCCAGCCCCGACCAATGGCGAGCAGGGAACAGGAGAAACCCGGGCGCCGGCCAATGAGCGCGGGGAGAGACTGAGGCCCGCGCCAGGACGAGGCGCGACCTTCCCTGGGATGCTCTTGGGGCAGCTTTAACCCCTGGCTTTCCGGGCCCCACGGGCCCCACGTCGGGGGAGGGGAGCTGAAAGTCGAGGTCCGGTCGGTGCCTCCCGACTCCTGCACGGCCCCAAGCGGCCCCTTCCTCCCAGTCTGCGGGTCCCGCAGGGCTGCGAGCCCAGGCCTCTTCGCGACGAGCCGGAACCTGGGCGCTGACAAAATGTCAACCTGTCTGAAAACGCAGAAAACAGCTCTGAGCAGCTCGCGCCTGCCCCGGTCCGCTTTCGCGCGAGCTGGAGCCGCCCGGGCTTGGCCGCACCAGTTCCTACTTTCCTGTCGAACGATTAAGCAGCTCTGGTCGAGGCAAAACGAAACAAAACAAAAAAGCCCCCGTTTCCATCCAGGCTCCTGGTCACAGAAAAGCTAAACGTCGCTTCCTCCCTCCAGCTCTACCTGGTGGAGAGGGGGGTGCAGGCGCCCTCCGGTCGGTCGCGGGGCCGACTGCGGGGCGCCCGGCTTCGCGCGCGCGGGCGCTCGGCAGGCAGGTCGGTCCGCCAGCACCACGGACGCTCGCCTCCCCTCCCGCGCGTGCTGGACGCGGCTGCGCCTGTTTGGGGAGCTCGTTCCGGAGCACCCACGGAGAGGGGTGGGCAAATGCAGCCAGAAACTTCGACTGCGGAGCACGAGCGTTTTCAAAGTTCCCTTCAAATCGACCGCCCGGAGAGGCCGGCTCTTCCCGCCCGGGATCGTCCCTCCACCCTTAAAAAAACAAATCGTTCAGGACATCGGGCATCAGGGATTTCTAAGGAACTTAAAACCCTACACTTCTGGCCCCCACCCTCCTCACCCTGTCTGGGCCACCAGAGACCCCGCTCCGCGCAGCCGAGCACAGAGCAAGTTCAAATCGGCCGAGAAGTCCGGTCCTGCAGAGCTGGAAAGACGGCTCGAATTTCTCGGAGGACAGCCCAGACACGCAAGCTTGAGCAGCTTCTATCCCCGCGGAAAAAGGGAAAGAACAGGGTCCCGGTGCGAACGACAGACCCCGAGGCCCAGCGCGGGCCAGGCCTTGGGAGGAGTCGGCAACGGCAAGGCCAGGCCAGCGAGTAGCCGCCGCGCGCGTAGACTCGGACGGAGAACCAGGGCCCCGTGGTCCTCCCACCTTCGGGCGAGAAGGGGCCGCCTGGACGACCTCTGAAACGCCTTGCTACCGGCCTGCCTGCCTAAGGGCGGGAAATGCAGCCCTTGCTATCACGGTGGGAGATGCTCTGGCGCTGGAGGCAAGGACAGAGCGTTGTGAATGCACCTGGGCTTCCAGGGAGGGAACACTGCTAGCTTGGAGGCCGCTCGAATTGGGCTCCAGCTCGGAGGAGAAGAAGGAACGGCACAGCAAAGGCAGAGCCAGTAGTGAGTGACAAGGCTACCAGATGCAGTGATGCCCAGTCTTGACCTGCAAGGCCCTCCCAGAGCCTGCCTTCAAGCTGGGGCCTGGGGAGCGGCACCCCAAGAACCGTGGGATCTGGAAACCCCACGTTAAGGCGCTGGGAGTCCCTAATTTCTTTGCCACCGGCAGCCGGGTGGCAAGGCGCAGGATCCCCCACCTCACTCACACCTCGGCCTTCTTTCCAGGACCCCCACAGAAAGTGAGCTGTGTCTGGGCTGGGCTGCTCCGGAGCGGGAGACAAAGCAGACCAGAGCACAGTTATCTTCGGGGCAGTTCAGAGCTGCTTTAGACTCAGACGCTGGTGGCACTTCTCTGCTGGATTCTGCCGACCAGAGGGACTGGGGTAGTAGTGGGGTCGGTCCCTATTCTTTACCGGTTTCCCCTCCTCCCCATTCCCCGTTCTTGGATCTCCCTCTGTCAGCATTTCCTCTTAGTCTTCTCGAACAGACCTGGTTCGGATCCCGAAGCTGTGCCACATAGTAGGCCACGCTCTCCCTAAGCCAAGGAAATTTGCAAAAGAGGATTTTTCGGTGACCCGTGCACCTAGATGCAGGGCTGGGAGGTAGAGGGCCACACGCGCGTGCACGTGTCTGTGTCTGTGTCTTCAAAGCCAGCCGTGCATCCACACCAAGGCAGAAGCTCTTCAGCCTTCTCCCGGGGTTCCTAAACCCTTCTTTCAGACCACATAGGTTGCCCCCACCCCAGCCTAGTACTCACTTACCCTAGAATTGTAGGGTAGGCCCTTAGAACAAACCAGACTGCAATGAAGCCAGGCAGGTTTGGAAGTCAAAATGAAGGACTTCCCTCTAGGTAAACGGGACTGGGGGGTGGGGGGAATTCTGTGTGTGTGTGTGATGGTAATTTTCTTCCCTTTTTTTAATGACACATAGGGGTTAATCTAAGTTCTCCCCGACCCCCAGGGGTATGTTCTCCTTGGTGACCCTGGGCTATTGGGGAAGAAAGTGTGGCCAAAGATTAAGCAGGATGGTTTAGTGTTTGTGACTTAAGTGAATACTTTTATGTGCTTGGGGAGAAGACAGGAGGGTTAAGGAAGAGGGTTAGGGGAGGGTTACGAATCTGGGAATACTGTTGTGCATTTTTTCCTTCCACTGATTACATCAAAGGGCTTTCAAAATCTCTCCTTACCCCAGTTTCTCTCTCCTTTCCCCTTTAGGGATCAGGGTGGGATGGGATCCCCCAGGTATGAGGCTAATTCACCAGGTAGTCACCAGTTTTCCCAGTACCAGTCCCCAACCTTGGGCCCTGGGCAGGGGCTTCGATAGCCCAGTCCAGAAGATGTCAGGTCTGAAGCTGATTGAAAATGACCAAGCCTGAGACCGCCTACCCCCTGCCAGAGGAAGGAAAGGTTATGAAGCACCAGAGAAGTAGGTGGGGGCAGGCTGAGGTGAAGAGGAACTCCCCAACTACCTACAGGGACTGACAGGGGGGGGGGGGGATGATGCCCAGGAGGGCGGTCTGGAAGGAGAGGGTCTCATACCGTGACAGTGCCCCTGAGCTGTGTCTAGATGCTTTGATTTTTCAAGTGCAGATCGAGTTGTGCAGCATCGTGGGAAGCCTGCACAGCTGAGCCCTACATCCTCCACATTCCTCTTTTCCTTCTGTTTCTCCGCCCTAAACACCACCCTGGCTGGTGCCTCAGTACCAAGTGATCCTCAAGTGCTGCGATTTTGCAGCGTGGAGTGATTAAAAACAAAGTTCCAAATAGCTGGCCACCCTTGCTAGTTAGGCTGCCCCCAAACACTGGCCGGGGGAAGGGGACAGAACACCTTTTGGGAGGAGAGATTCAGGTGAACCCAGCCTGTCTACTGAAGTATAAAACATTAGGAGGTGACTGGGGAAAGTGGGGTCCTATGGGGCTCCAGGGCAGGTGGAGACCAGCAACCCAGTTCCCTTGCGCCTAAAACTGTGAGACCTTACACCAGCCAGTGAATGGCCCGTGCCTCAGTTTCCCTGCTCACAGAAAGTGGACTCACAGAAAGGAATGTGCAGTCGCTAGCCACTTCTTTTCCCAAACTGTCGCCCCAAATGGCGCCCATTTACCGGGTGGCGCCCCTGGCCCAGAGGGCCCAGGAGGGCGGTGGGAGTGATTTCTGGAGAAGCTCGGCCCTGCCAGCCCTGCGAGGCCGCTGGCCCCGCCTGCGAGCCGGCTTCTCAGCGCTCAGCTCCGCCAGGTTGCCGGGAGCTGCCGTCCTGCCTCGTTGAATTCAACCACCCTCTCACGCTTTAAAAAATAAAAGTTCGCGGGGGCGAAAGGGTCTTTAATGATGTTTTTTTGTTTTCGCGAAATAAAATCTTTTGTTTTTATTTTAAACCAGCAGCGTGCCCACCTCTTGGTCCTTCCAGATGTTTGCAATAAAATCGCAGGTTTTGCCTTTGGGACTGGAAATAAAATTTAACGGCCTTCACCCTGTAATTATTCTCTTAGCTAGCCCTTCATAAATTTATCTGCTTTCTATAGGCGTTGGGGTAGGGGGCGAACGAAAGGGGAGAAAGCCCCGATTTTATATTTGGGACTATAAAAACGCGCCACCCGGCTTCCTGGCCTTCGGCGCGGCCTCAGTGCAGCCCGAGCTGGCCCGCGGCGGCAAATTGCGCTATTGTTCGCCGCTGCTGTCGGCGAGGCGCTGGGCCCTCCACAAAAGGGGCCTTGTGTGGCGCACCCGCGCGGCCGGCCGAGCCCCGGAGCTGAGGAAATCCCGTTCCCCCAGGCCCTCTTCCCCTTGGGTGTATCGAGCAGCCCGCAGCCCGACCTCCCCCTCACTTTGCACCGGCCGCGCAGCGCCCGCCCCTCGGGCCTGGCCACTCTTCGCTGGAAGCGAGACCCAACCCTGTGCGCCCCTGCACGAGAAGGCGGAGCCTGCCTCGGGGTGCCCAGGTGCCACCGAGAAGTGGGCCTGGGACTTGCTGGAAGCCGCTCTTGCCCCTTCCCTCAGCCTGGCTTGGGCTGGGCCTGAGGTGACCTTCCAGGGCTAGATCCCTGGAATCACCAAGCCGACTTCAAATCAGGGTCTCCAGAGCACCAGGGGCACCTTGAGATAAATATGGGCGCATCAGCGCCGGAGGGTGTGCTCGGCTAGGCAGTTTGCTCAGTAGGAAGTTCACGCGTCTCCCGCCCAGCTGCACACCTGCACCCACAGGCCCCACCAACATCAAACGTGCAAGTGCAAACGCCTCGTGCTGGGTACACAGGGTCACACACACGCACGCATGCACACACGCACGCACTTGAACCGACAGCCTGGTCACACACGCAGCTGGCCCCAGAGTCTGCACCATCCAGTGCCGCAGTCTCCCCTCTCCATGGTGCCCTCTCGCTCTCCCCAGCTGCTGCCCGAAACTTACTCTTGTGGCCGCCCCCTGGCCCCTTGTTCCTCATTAGTACAAGCTGCCTGTATGGTCAAGTTCTCTGAGGCACTGAGAGAAGAGGAAAGCCTTGAAAGCTCACCTCTTGGTGGGCAGGACCAGGAGTTGCCTGAGGGCCCAGCAAGGCCTTGCACTGAACCATGGCAGGAGGAGGCAAGGGCAGAGGGTTTGGTTTGCTCTGGTTTTAAACCTCTTGCAGCTCCCTCCACCCTCCATCCAGCTAGCTTGCCTGTGGCCCAAGAGCCAAACTCCAAGAGCCAGACAGTGCCTTGGCCAAGTGAGCACTCGGTCCAGTTCTTTCTGTTGGGCTCCCAGCTCTTCCAGGTTGGCCATAAATGTGACTCCATTTCCCCATTCCCTGCTGGGTTTGCAGGTGTTTGGCTAAGCAAGGTTAAGCGTTCCCTTTGGTGTTCGCACTGAAAGGAAGGATTATCTAAAGCTTGTGTGTGTATATGTGTGTGGGGGGGGAGACCACCAGTCCCCACAGTCCATGAACCCTGGAACCTAAAGAGGGCACCCAGGGTTCCTGAGGGGGTTGCTGAGGCCAGTCATAATGATGCAGAGGGAGAGAGACACCTGGAGCTCTGAGATGAGGCCCAGGCAGGTCCAGCAGCCGAAGGCAAACAATCTGAGGCATTAGGACCTTGATGCGATGGCTAATTTTTCCAGAAGTGTTTGGATTTCACTTGTCACTAATAAAAACTGGCCACCCAGGAGCAAAATGCCCTCCGTGGAACTACAAGAAGCTGTGGGTCTGAGCAGCCCATCACCTGCAAAGGCCAACAAGTAGGGCTTCCCAGCCCCCATCCCTGGGTCGCTCCCTCTCCAGGAGCCAGAGCAGGGCATGCGGGACACAGTGAGGGACGCCCTCTCTGGCAGCACAGCCAAGAGGGTGGGAGAGCTGGACCCTCGGGTCCTTGGAGAAGTCCTGGTAGCTCTGGACTCCAGACTGTCCCTGCTGTGCCCTCACCGGGACTGGGGCGGATGAGTGAGGGGACAAGAGCACAGACGTTCATGGAGACTCCGCATTGGTTTTGGTCCCTGATTCACACGCCATGACCCTTTTGGACAAAGCCAAATCGAAAGGGGGAGGGTCAGTCTTGGATGCTTGGGTGCTAACCCAAGTGTATCTCATGATGCAGAAACTAGATGAGTTAGGGTGATTATCAGCACCTGGAGGCCGCACTGCTGCTAAATCAGCCCTCAAAATGCTTTAATAACTATTTTGAAAATCATTATTCTACATAATAACACCAGAAAGGGGGCCTCCCTGGGGGTGCAAAGAGTTAAGTCTCAACACTATGAAGCCATCAGCAGCCAACAGCACGAGAAATCTCTGGCCAGGGAGGGGACACACATGGCCCGGCAGACCTCTCCTGCCTCCCCACTGCTCACCTCAGCAGTGTATTTCCATCGGTTGGTTGATCTGCCTATTCTGCTCCCCACTCTGGTGAATTTTCTCGCCCACCCCAAACTCTGGCCTACACTCCAGTTCTTGTATACATAAATAAATAAAATAAATCTTTAAAAAATAAACCTACATATAATATACACCATGTAGCAGAAGCCAACTACATACATATACACACGTAAGTACATGAGTATATAGATGTGTGTGTGTAAATAATCGCTTTATAGCTTCAGTGATCTTTCAGAACAAAGACACACCTGCGTATCTGTGGAAGGGCTTTTGCTAGAGAAGACTGGGGTGCAGAGCAGTTCTACTGCTGTGCACGCCCAAGCCACTCCAGGAGACACTGCGAGCTGGCCCACAACCAGATACTTGGGAGAAACAGGCACAGAGAAACCCGCAGAGTATCCCTAGTGGGGAAAAACATCCGCACACTTTTCAAGGACCTAACAAGGCAGTTCACAAACTCGGCAAACGAAGGCAGTTCGGGCAGGACAATGTGAGTGAATCCACAAGCCCAGTCCTCAGCGGCTCTGCAGCCCCTGCCCGGCCCGGGGGGAAGGGGGAAGGGGTGGTGGCAGCACCGGGCTGGGCAGGGACAGAGCCTGGACACCTGACCTGATACTGCTCTATGGCTGCTCCGGGAGTGAGAGCAATGCTGTGCAAAGGCCCTGCTTCTGGGAAAAGCATAGGAGAGGTAAGTGTTCACGCCCAGTCTTCCTTCCCTTGCATCAATTCTCCGTGTGTCTCTTCTCCTTCTGTTCTGTGCCATTTCTGAAGTTAATACCGACGCTTTCACTCTCTGCCAGTTCCTATGCTCATCCCTTGACGTGAACGAGCTCCTTCTACCCACTTCAAGCTGTATGACCCAAAAGTGAGTGTCGCCAGCCCCATTTTACAAAGGAGAAAACTGAGGCATCGGCCCTCCCTGGTGGCACAAGAGCTTAAGCACCGCACTATGAAGCCTATGAAGCCTCCGCAGTCACTGCAGCACTAGTTTGAGCCCCAGCCAGGGAGGGGACCCACAGGGCTCAGCAGACCTCTCCTGCCTTGCTCGCTGCTCCCCTCAGCAGTGTGTTTCAGTCCATCTGCCTGTTCTGCTCCCCACTCTGTCTCTGGTGACTCCTCTCACCCCCACACCTCTGGCCTGTACCCCAGTGCTTGTGTGCATAAATAAATAACTCCTTTAAAAAATTGTAAAAACAAAACCGAGGCACAGAAGGGTGAAGTGGTTTGGGGGATGTCCCACAGCTTTCAGTGCAGGGAATCTAGCTAGAAGGCAGCGTTTTGAAGCCTCCTCGCCAGGCCCCTGGGAGCAGAGGCACGCACCTGCAGCTTGCACACACAGGTTCTCTCTATCTGCAAGCGTCCTATGGAGCAGAGAGAAAGAGGCCGGTTCTGCCTTGCCAAGGAGGGTGGGTGCTGAGCAAAACAGAGCTCCAAGCTCAAGCCTCAGGGGTCTGCCTGGGCCAGGACCGTGGCTGTCATCTCTGCCTGGCCTCAGCGCTGAGGTCAAGCTGCCAGGTTTGAGTTCAGCTCCCACCTCTCCTGGTACCTGTGTGGAGCCAGCCTCTTCTGGAAACACCCTCTCACCCCCCCCNCAAGCTGCCAGGTTTGAGTTCAGCTCCCCCCTCTCCTGGTACCTGTGTGGAGCCAGCCTCTTCTGGAAACACCCTCTCACCCCCCCCCCCCGCCCCTACCCAGGCATCTGGGCTGCTCTGCTTCAGAAGCCTTGGCTTTCCAAGATGCCAACTTTTATTGGTTCAAGCCCCAAACCACCTATTCCCCAAAAGGTTTCACCACTCAGGAGCCCCGTACCACACTGGCACTGGGAGCTGCATGGGTGGGAGGCGATCTCAGAGCCCCAGAGCCCCGGGAAGCACTTGCCGGCTCAGGTGGAGTCTGGGGCGTCATGGCCAGAGACTGCCCGCACCATCTCTGCCATCAGGTGGGAGCTGTCTGAGCAGAAGGTGGGACAAGGCTTGGGGGCCATCTTCATGGCTCAGGCACTGGCAGAGCCGCCGGCTCCAGTGGGCCCTCGAATGTTTTCAAACGAGCCCGCTCCTGCCTCCTCCCCTCTCTTACATGCCTGTTGATATAGTAGTGGGGCTCAGCTCCATGGCCCCCCAACATGGTAATGGAGGTTCCTTTAGCTCAGATCAGGAACAGGTCTAGTGGCCCCCAGCCCAGCCCAGCCCAGCGCACTCCTGGAAATAGCTGGGGACTGGGCATCAGAACTGAGGGGCAAGACTGGAGGGAGGGGGAGCCCCGCTCTCCGAGCCCAGCATAGGGGAGTAAAGCGAAGATGATGGGCAGAAAAACCTCCATTCAGGAGAGAAAGATTTGGGCTCCATTTTGTGGGAAAGGTGTGTAAGTTAGCAGAGGTCCCAGCCCCCAGAGAGCTGGGCTCCCCGAAACCACAAGGCATCTTGGGGAAGGGACCTGGACCCTCGGATGCCCGCAGCAGCCCTCTCCACCTTTCAAAGGGAGCCCTGGGGCCGGCTGAGTCGGCTGAGGGGAGGCAGCTCCAGTCGAGTTTGTTCTGCCTTCTGTCCCCCAGGGGGGTGGGGGCGCAGCCTCCTCCCCGTACCCAGGTTGAGGCCTCACTTCTCCTCCCCCCAGCGCAGGGCAAGCTGCCCGCCAGGCGGTAGCTGGTAGCGGTGGGGAGAGCGCAGCCTGGGCGGCCCAGGTGCTGCCCGGCTTGCTGCGGGGTCCAGAGGCAGCGGGAAGATGGTGAAAGCAAGAAGACCTCCCCCGCCCTCCTTTCCCCTTTTCCCGATATCGGTTTCTCGGTGGAATGTTGGCAGCCTCTCTTGGGCTATTTTTTGTCTCCCCAGATGGCAAGTCCAGTCTCACTGGCAGACTGGCTGCCGGCAGTCAGTGCCGGGACTTGGGTCCAGGCAGCGCCAGGGGGTTCTCTGTCATTGCCCCAAGCTGAGCTGGGCGAGCCCCTCCTCTCCCTCTGGCCCTCAAGGGCAACCTGCGTGCCCAGCCTGCCCAGAGCTTGCATCGCTGGCTGCCAAGGATGCATTTTCCCACCCAGCCAACCACGGGGCCCCTCTCTCCCCTGACTCCTGCCTGCTCCCTTAGCATCTCCTTTCCTCTCCACTTTTACATTATAACTGGAAGCTATTTTTACATTATCACTTTGTCTCCCTGGCCGGACCATGGCAGGGAGGTGAGAAGGGCTAGTACAAAGGAGAGAAGGGGTCGGTGTGGGCAGGACTCAGGGACCCCTGTCCTGGGCCTCCGAGGGCCCTGGGGCTAAGACAGCAGCTCTGGTTTCTTCCCGTTATGTTCCCGCCCCAAACCTGGCAGTGTGGGTGGGAAAGGCAGTTAGCAGCGTCCAGAGGCTGAAATACCTGGATTGTGGCTTTTCAGGATGGAGCGGGGCTGCAGAAAGCAAAAGCCAGGTGTACATGAGCAAGAGAGGAAGGAGAGGAGAAAACCCAGAGAGAAAGAAAGAAAAGGAAAACACACAAAAGGAAAGAAAAAAGGAAATGGATAGAAATGTGGCAGAAAAGCGACCAATACGCCTTCAGCTCCTGAAACGCCAACCCCGCTCCTGCACTGAGCATAAAGTCGGGACTCCGCATCTGGCTCTGTCCTCCCAAAGCAGGATTTCGGTGGGTGAGGACAGAGTAGGGGGGTGGCCCTGAGCGGGTCTCCACACAAGCTTCCCCCGCAGAGCAGAGCCCTGCTAACCGGTGCCCAGACTGAAGCCTTCAGTTAAGGGCATTGCACGGGCCAGACCCCCCCCCCCACACACACACACCATTGCCTTAGCAAGACCAGCCAGGAGACGGAAGGACCAGGGTGGGCCAGTTTCTTGAAGCTTCCTCAAGCACCGACGGTTGGATACGGTCCCCCATCTGCAGAGAGCGAACGGGACAATTTGAGGGACTGACGGTGTAGAGCGAGCACTGTGTGGGGAGCCAGGGCGAAGGGACTGAGAACCCCGGGAGTGGGTCCTGCAGTGTGGGAATTGGCCTGCGCTGTCTGGGCTCAGCGTAGGGGTCCTCCGCACCCCCAAGTGAATGAAGGTGGAGTTGGTGGGAGTGGGAAGCCTGTGATACCTGGTGCTTTAGGAAGCTGAATATTCTTCTGAATCGTCATTCAATTTGAGGTTATTAAGCAAAGTGCTGGGAGGCAGCACTTTGATTTTACTTCAGTTACTCCCCGTGGTGAGGAGAGCCCGAGGCGAAAGGACGGACAGGGTCCTCCAGGTGCCGAGCCCCGGCCGCCCTTCCCCTTCCAGTCCTGAGAGAGGGTGGAGGACAGTTTTTTCTCCAAGGAAGGTGTTTTTGTCTCCGACCTGCCTCTCCCCTTTCTCCCACTTCGTGGGAGCTGGAGTCGCGGTCCCGGCTTTTCCCACTGCTCTCCCCTCCTCCCCACACCTTCTCTTCCTGGCATTTCTAGGTCAAAGACAAATAAAGCCTGCTTCCGGCCTGGGGGTAATCCCGCGGACTGGTCCGCCAGGGGAAGGGGGAAAAAGCCCTGGCGAAGGGGAATGCGCCGCAAACGCGGGCGAACAGATGTGCCTGCGCCGCGGGCCCAGCCCGGGCGGACCCAGAACGCGCGGCTCAGCCCCCGCCCGCGAAATGGCATTATTTTCTCCCGGATCCAATCATCTTTTTACAGAAAAAAATTTAAAGAAATATAAATTGCTGCTTTGCAAGATCAAAGTGCCGCTTTCTGCCGCATCTGGCTGAGCGGGGTGGGGGGAGCTGGCGGCGAGTGGCGCAGTCACCGTTGCCCAACTTCAAAGTGTTCTCGACAGTCACTTTTGGCCAGAGTATTTTAAATTCTCTTCCCTTGTCTACCTTCTACCTGCGCAGCACGGACGAGTGTCGGAACTAGAGAGGGCCTCTGGGCGCGAGGGCAAACCGAGCCTCATCTTGCGCCTGCACCAAATGCGCAGCCCCGAGGTTCCCGCCGAACCGCCCGCGCCGGGGGCGTGGTGCGCGGGAGGGCGGGGGTGGCGAGCCGCAGGTCGCCGAGTCCCCAGATACCCCAGCAAAGCACGGAGAGGCCGCCACGCCACAGCGTCCGCGCCCATTCCAGTCGCTGCTAGCAGCTCCCGCCCGCCTGCCCGCGCCGGAGGGTGGGTTGGGGGGCGAGGTTACGATCGCTACGACTGGGGGCCCAGGTCAACCCCGGGTCTCGTAGGATTTTGATTATGGATTTGTTTCTAGGTGACAGCTGACTGGGCGGCTATGCGGGCCTAGTGCCTGAGGCCTCCGAACGCCGTCCAGGGGCGGGGGCCTGCTCGTACCCAGCGCGCCGACGGCTCAGAAGTCGAGTGCCCCGAGTTAGTGGGGCAGGGACGCCTCAGCCGCAGGGAAGCTGAGCACAGGGTGGGACTGAGTCCAGGGGAGAGGCCCCTCCGCTTTCTGCCGGAGAGTACCCTGGAGGCCCCGGCAGAGAACAGGCTTTTTCTCCTGCGTCTGGGCCCCCTGGCTCCCCAGAGAGGAGCGCGGGGGCCGCCTGTCCCCACTGCGGCCGGTGCGCCGGTGCGGCTGACCCGAGGGAGAGCTGCAGCACTGGGCTTCTCCCCGCCCGCGGCCTCTCCTGGAGAAACCTCTGCTCTCTGTCACCTCCACTGCCCTCCCCGAGTTGTCCCTACGTGGCCATTTCTGGTGTTTGGGCGTTGGCGTCTCCTGCCGGAGGGGATGGTTAGACGACGAGGCCGGCGCCCTGCTCCCCAGCCCGGGCTGCACGTCCCGCCCGCCCGCGGGCCGCCTCGGGCCTGACAGCGCTCGCCCTCTGGGACACGGTGTTCTGGTTCTCGTTTCTACGAGGGAATCAAGGTTCCTACGACTTGTTTGACGGGCTAGCTCCTGAGCGGGGAGGGTAGACCCGTTGCCCAGGCCGCAGACACAGTCTCGGTGTCCCGCTCCCGCAGGGCGAGTCCACCCGCCTCGCGTCCCTTCTCCCGCCCGTCGCTCGAGGTCACCGCCCCGGCGGCTGGAGCAGCTCGGCCTGTGCGCGCCGCCCTCACGGCGCCGGGCGTCTCACCTCAGCCGGGCAGGTGCAGA
The DNA here is from genome assembly GCA_019455555.1 of Galemys pyrenaicus. Classification (NCBI taxonomy): domain Eukaryota; kingdom Metazoa; phylum Chordata; class Mammalia; order Eulipotyphla; family Talpidae; genus Galemys; species Galemys pyrenaicus. The sequence goes on along the minus strand of JAGFMF010011645.1, from coordinate 1,653,406 downwards.
GGTGGTGGGCGCGGCCGCGCGGCTCGTCCGCCGAAGGGCAGGAGAAGGCTGGACGCCTCTTTCGGAGCCTGGTGGCTGCGGGGGCAGGGCAGGGGTAGGGGGTGGAACGAGGCTGGGGAAACCGCCGTCAGCCGGCCGGCCCCGCCTCCCCAACGCTACGTCCAGGAAACCTCAGAACTTTCCATTGTCTGAGGAGTTTCACTCTACAGCCGGTCCCACCACTACCGGGCCGCTCCGGGAGCCGTAGGGGGGACTGAGGAGAAAAGGCGGGTTTTGGAGGCGCTTGGTGCCCAGACCCGGTTCGCAGGAAGTTTGGCCCAAAGCCCTGCGCTGCGGGGTCAGGCGGCAGAGCCCCAGCCCCGGGGTTTCCCCACGCACGCAGCGCTGGAGGAGCGACGCCCGCCCGGGTCGTCGAGGGTTTCGGCCTCGGCCTCGCCTCGCGGTTCCCGATGGGCGAGGGCCAGCAGAGCAGACCGGTGCCAGGCCCCCGACCCCAGGCGCAGATTCCCAGAATAATAAAAGTCTAAAGCGCCCCGCCCAGAGCGCGGTGGGTGGCAGTCTCCCTTCCTCTGGCACGAAGGGGCCCTCCCAGACTCCTGCTCTCTTATCGCTGCAAACCTCCAGCATCCATCTTTGCGAGCGGGCACCCCAGCAGCTTGCTTTCAAGCCCGCCCCGTGCCTGGAGGTGGATGCCCTGGAGGCCCGGGACTCTGCACTCGAGTCTTCTATTTTTCTCACCTCATTGGGTAAAAACACGTCAGTCCTCTTTAGGGAGACGGAGTGTGGGCGTGGCACTGCCTCACGGGGCGCTGGAGCTTTGATCTAACCTGCGCAAGCCTCTTATTCCCAAGCCCACACTGCTTACTTGTACAATTAGGGCGACTGGAGCAGACTAAAGAAATGTGTGGTTGCGTGGCCGACAGCAGGAGCCTGGGTGCCCTTTGCGAGCACACCCAGGCCCTGTGCACACGACACTGGGCTCCTCAGCCACGCCTGGAGCAGGCCAGCACGCAGATCTAGATGTTCTGGCCCTCCAGCTGCTTTCCCTGCATGCTGGGCCTGGTTCTGCGGTGATTAACGACCCCAGGTAGTGTGAGGAATTCAGCTTCTCCAGCTCAGCATTTTCAATTCCTTAATTTGTCCCCAGGTGACCATTAGCAATCACGGCTTGCAGATCACAAGGGGGCGGTCAGGTAGCGAGAGCAGCTGATTCAACACTGTTGAGTGGGGGTTTGGTTTTGTTTTTTAAAGGTGATTCCAAAGTAGTCCCTGGAGAGCCTCAGGAAGGCAGCCTGCTGCTCTGGTCCCCGGCACTTGCCTCGCCTTTGGGCTGTCACCACTCTCGCTCTTTTTTTTTTTAAGATTTATTTATTTATGCATACAAGAACTGGGGTACAGGCCGGAGGCAAGAGGATTCTCCAGAGACAGAGTGGGGAGCAGAGCAGTCAGATCGACTGAAACACACTCTGAAGGGGACACAAGAGGTCTGCTGCACCATGTGGGTCCCCTCCCTGTCTGGGGATCGAACTCATGCTGCAGTAGCTGCAGATGCTCCATAGTGCGGTGCTTAACAACTTTGCGCCACCAGGGAGGCCCACCACTCTCATTCTTTACAAACTGTAAAGTGCTAGGAAATGGCAAAGCCCCTCTGGGCCTTAGCCTCTAATGTGGATGGAGTGGACAGGTGAGGAAACAGAGGGTCACAGGTGCCCTGCCCCCAGTATAAGACCTCACCTGGAGAATGGTGGTCTGGGGCTGGGACTGGGCTGGTCCGGAACTCGCCCCTGAGCTGCTCGGGAGGCAAATACAGGTTGACACTTTTCTAGCCCTTTGGATTAGATTAGACAGATTAGATTGCCCTGCGCCAGCCACTGCCAGTGAGTTTGCTGCCCCCCTCTCTCTCCAGTGAGTCCTGACCACAGTTAACTCACCTAAAGCCCCTCCAGCGGGGTGGGAGTGGGGTCTGAAACCTTCCCGGTTGGCCCAAACAGCTGCCACTGTTGCTTTGGCGGTTTTCAGCTTTAAAAATATTTCCTTCTGCTCCCGACCCCATCCTTCTGACAAAGCAGTCAGCTTGGCCTGGAGGCAAGCGCTTTAGAGACACGCACACTTCAGGGAACTCCTGAGCTCCCGCCTGGAGGGGGGCAAGAGCAGGGAGGGCTGGGAAATGAGGAAGGGGAAGAGAAAGAAAAGGAAAGCATCTTTGTCCATTTTCTTGGTCTGGAGCAGTAGCTGCAGAAATCACCTCATTTCCTTCCCTTCGGTGACCAGTGCCCTGGTTGGCTGCTCCCGGCCTGCTACTCCTCAGAAAGGGTCTGGGACAGGCAGGGGAAAGAGGGTATCAGCATTTCCTGGGGGGCAGCCAGCAAGTTTGGGCACAGGGGAACTCCCTCAGTGGGGTGAGGGCTGGCTGGCTGGTAAGACGGAGCCCCACTGCACTGGAAGTTCAGCCCAGCCCCTGTCACAACATAGTCTCATACCAACTGGAGTGTGAGTGTAGCCTCAACGGGACAGTGGCTTCTGTCCTTCTGGAAACGCTCTCAGTTTTGGGGGGTGGGGAGTCTGCTCCCAATTTAAGACCCTGAGTTTCCCCAGAACTTTGGCTACCCTGAAACCCTGACTGGAGCACTAGCTAGTGTGCAGCAGGCCTGTGAAACTCAAGCAGGGCGCCTCCGGGGAGCACTTAAAGGAATGTGGGGTGTGGGGGATGAAGTCAGGGAAGAACCTTTACAGAAACACGAGTGTGGTGGCAAGGGGAGTAAGGATGTGACCAAAGCAATGCGTTTGCTTTTCCTGGCTGACCGACAGGCTTTGGTGGGGGTCGGGTAAGTTTACCAACTCCTTGCAGAGTTCTGCCCTCAGGAAGGACGTGGGGGAGGAGGCTGCTCTGGAAAACTGATGGGAAAAGGAAGCAGATACAAAAAGATCCCACTAGGTTCCGGGCCTACAGTTCTTTGTCAAACACATATTACATCTTCATAGGCAAGCATTTTTAGCTTAAAAAAGTGCCCGGGACAGAATAAATATACACAGAAGTTCTTTCATTCACTCAACAAATAATCACTGAATGCCTAACACATGCAGAGCATCTTACTAAGTTCTCCTTTGTAAAAACATGTGTGTGCGCGCACGCATGTGTGAAATCACCGAGCACACTGACGTGACTTCATGGCAGGTCTGTAAGATTGCAGCTCTGGACGCTCTGTGATGGGACCCAGACCTCAGGGTACACACCACTTTGGGTCACTGCCAGAGGTGGTTATGAGTCCGCTGGCACCCCTAGGAGTTCACACTTTTCCACCCGTGCAGTTGTGGAAGTGGGGGAGGGTCAGCCTTGAGCTCCAACTTCCAGTCCTGCTACCTTTGGGGAAACACTAAGAAGCGGTGTGCTAAATCCCTTTTTAAAATGCTTTCCACTCTAAAGCCTGTTCCCCTCCGAGCAGGCTTCTAAAGAGTTGGGGGATCACAAACGCTGCCACCAAAGCATTTCTTTTCAATGCAGAGCCCAGAACACACTGACCTGGGGCAGTTTCCTTAGGCGCACACTTCAAGAACATGCTTACACACAGCTGCATGTGCACACAAATACACTGGCAATTATGCAAATTTATGTATACAGAAAGTAATCATACCTAGAAAAAAAGCAGAGAAAGGGGTTGGTGGATTACATTTTCCCCACTTGACAAATTTAGCAGCTTCACAAGTAGGCTCCAAGCCTGACAGCTATTTTCATGTGTCCTTACCAATTTATCTATCAGCGTGTAACCGCCAGCAGGCATGGACCCGAACCATAAGCGGCAAATGAGCCAGAGCCTGTGGCTCCTTCACACTGTAGGTTAAAATCAGGCCACACTAGCGGGTGCTAGACTCTCTGAGACCCACAAGAGGTGGCAGTAGGGCTCAGCAGCCTTCCAGAAGACATTTGCATTTACAAGCTGGTTCCTGTGCAGTGGCCTTGAATTGCATGATCCAGGCCAAGCAAAAAAGGTCCCCATAAAAGACTTTGGTCTTAAAGTGCTGGGGGGTGGGCGGGAAGTGTCTACTAGGGGGAGGTTGTCCGGGACAAAGGAGTGGAGAGGAAGGTAAAGCGACCCAAAAGATAGAAAAGCCACAAGCTTCGGTGAAAAATAACGCCACTAGAGGGATCGGCTGAGGTGTAGGTTGAACGCCTTTGAACTCTGCAGACGCGGTGAACTCAAGCACACCGGGCGACCGCCGCCCGCCGAGGATGGCTCGAGTCTCTTCTGCAGAAGTCAGCGGCGCACACCTCAAAGCGAACGAACCCGGCCTTTTACCGATTTAGAGGTCCGCATACACCGCGCATGACCTCGCAGCGTCGCTCGCTGTAGCTACCCCTAGTAAGTTAACAACCGAGACAATCAGCCGTTCTGTCAAGCTGGAGCGTTTCACTTTCCCCTTAACCCAGTGCAGCAAACGGCTTTTCCTTTCCTGTGTGTGTGGACATCGCTCTGATCTTTCCATCTAGACTTGGGAACGTCGTAGCTTGGAGTCAAACGCGCACAAGCGTTCCCACTGCACCTGCGCAGGTGAGACACGCTCACGCCCCTGGACTAGGATCGCTAAACTACCGAGCCGGGGCTACCGCCCAGGGAAAGCCCTGTCCAGAATCTTCCCTCGCCGGCGGCCGGAGTTCAGCCGCGGGGCCCGCCGGGGTGCGGGCCGGTGGGGGAGGCCGCGAGGCAGAGACCGCGAGGCAGAGACGCCCACTGCGCCCGCAGCTCGGCGGGCAAGGCCGGCGGCAGCGCGCGGCGCTGGTGCAAGACGCGGGTCGTGCCGAGCGTATCCTCCGCTGTCCGCGCCCAGGACGCCCGGCAGCCCCGCAGAGGCGTCTCTATGAAGCTCGGTGCCCTCCCTGCCAGCGCACGATCGATCGCCCGGACTTCGGCGCGTCTGGGTCTTCAGACTCCGACCTGGCTGCTGCGCTCCTTTGTCCCAGGCGGGAAGCCGCGGCGCGGGCAAAATAAAAAAAGTGGGGGGGGGGGGGGTGGCGGTTAGAGGGCGGCGGGGCTGNGACCTGGCTGCTGCGCTCCTTTGTCCCAGGCGGGAAGCCGCGGCGCGGGCAAAATAAAAAAAGTGGGGGGGGGGGGGATGGCGGTTAGAGGGCGGCGGGGCTGAGCCCCTGGCCAGGGTCCTCTAGAAAACCACTCTATGCCGAGGGTTATTTGGACCTGACGCTTCCCACGAATTCACATGCTAGTCCACACCGAGGAGCTAGCGACGAGGGGCGCCCCCGCGGGACCCCCAAGCTCACTGCCCTCGTGAGCCGGCTGCGTGGGTGCGTGAATGGGAGCCCGCGAGGGGGCAAAAGGGGCTGCTGTCTTATTTGTAGAAGCTCCGAGATAAAGGAGGGCGGAGGCGTCCCTGCACCCCAACCGGTCATCGCCCGGTCTTCAGTCTCTGGAGCGGGAAAATAATGCGGCTTTGCGCTGAGCTCTTTCTTCTTTTCTTTTTAAGTTTCGGAAAGCGACAGCCTCTCCCTCCCTTCCACCGAGGGCCTGCGCCTCAGGGCACAACGGCCAGAAAAGTGGGCCGGCGCCTCGAGTTCCGCCCCGAGGGCCCACCGCCGGTTCTCCCCGCGTCCGCGGTGCGGGCCTGGGCCCAACGAGGCCTCCGGAGCCCGCTCCTGGTGAAGGGAGAGGCCGGTCCCTCAAGTCGCTCATTCGTCCCGCGCTGCCGCGTGATATTTGCTCCCTCAGGAAACTTCCCCTCTGAGACTCGTGAGGCTGCCCCCCTCTTTGTAGGGCGGGCTCTGGGGGGAGAAGGTAGGCCTCGTTCGACTGTGAACCCCAACCCCGACCGCCCTTTCCTAGGACCGAGGTCTGGCTCGTCCGGGTTTTCTTCTCCCCCTCACTGCTCCAAGGCTGCGACGTTCAGCCGGCCCCCGCGCCCGGACACGCAGCCCCCGAAAGGACTCGGCCCAGCGCCCCCAAGGCCAGGGGAGGCCGCGGCCGGCTCTCCTCGCCAGCTTCCTCCTCTGTCCCGGGGGTCTGCGGGCTCTCCCAGCTGAGCCAGAGGCGCCTGGCGTCGCCGACGGCCGGAGGACTCGGCCTGGCGGCCCGGGCAGCAGGGCGCGGCGGGCCAGCCTGGATCGCGCCTCGCCGCGGGTGCCGGCAGCCCGAGCGGCTTCGGGGGAGGCGGGCGGCCGAGGCCGGCCCTGCTGCCGGGGACGCGCGGCGGGTGCCCAGAGGTGGGCCGAGAGACGTGCGGCCAACCCGGGAGCGCACTGGCTGGTGGCCGAGAGCTCGCAAGCCGGCGGCAGGGCCAGACTTGGGGGCAGGCCCGGGCCGACGCCGAGGCGCCCCGTGGAGTCAGCGCCTCGCGCAGGGCGCGCCCGGGTTCGTCCACTGCTGAGTCCCGGAGCGGGTGGGAGCGGCGTCTCAGGACTGGGGAGGAGGCCCGGAGTGGGGACAGGGGAGACGGGTGCTGGTGTGAGTGTGTGTGTGAGTGTGTGTGAGTGAGTGTGTGTGTGTGTGGGGGGGGGGGTGCGTCAGCGCTGGGGTCGAGGGCGGCGTCTCCATAATCCCGGGGCCTCTCTGCGATCTTTAGCCGCAGAACCCACTGCCCCTAGCGCCCCGCTCGCCCAGCCTCCGCGGCTGTTCATTTCAAAGACCCAAAGGAAAACTTGTGCCGGGACAACCTTCACATTCTCGCGGCAGGGCCACCAGATAATGGATAACGAGGCCGACGTAAGGCTCAGTTCCTGCGCCGCCTTCTCCTTTGCTCCCTTTCTCACCCCTCAACCTCAGATAAAGAAACTGAGCACTCGGAGGGAAAGAGTACAGTAGCCACCGCCGCACGGGAGCGAGCCGAGGAAACTTACCAGTCACAAGACTGCCCCCAGGTGACGGTTTTCGGGAATAACACTTCTCGGCGACCGGAGGCCTCTCGCTAGCTTTGGAGCTCAAGTCTTCTGTGGCAGAAAAGTTCCTGAATCCAAACGTTTACGTTAATCCCCCAAGAAAGGGAGAAATGGCCCTGAGAAACCTCCTCCCTTCAGACGCTGAGAAATTGTTTAGTTTGTCTTTGTAGCTGCACCATCATTACCATTTGATAAATGCACTTTCAAAATCAAATTCTCCCCTCCGAGGAGCCGGCCTGCACCCACCCATTCCCTTTTTTCCTCCTCCCCCACCCCTTCCCCGTTTCTTCCTAAAACAATAGCAAGGGCAGCTGGAGTCGGTCTGGTGATATAATCCTCATGGCATTCGAAGGCGACCAAGGGCCAGCTATCAAAGGGCTCGGCTTCTGGCATCTTCTTTTTTTAAGCTCTTTACTATTCAGGAAATTTGGTAATTATTTTTTCCTCCATGTAGTGGTATTATCCTCTTCCTTTTGATATTAGATCCTCCGTGGGCCCCTGGCTTCACAGCTTCACGCTGGAGACGCAGGAGCAAGATGAAGGGCTGAGTTCTGCACCAGAATGTAATTTTCCTTTTTGTCATCACTGAAGTTCAAGGCCAGCTGAGCGGTTCCGAGGCCCTGGCAGCCTGGAGCAGCCGGAGAGCAGGATCCGCCGAAGAGGACGCCGATGTCGTTCAGTCTTTACACCACTTTCTTTTCCTACCTCACTTCTCCAAAATATGTCCAGTGTTTTTTCTAATAGGGCTGAAGGGGGTATCAGGAGGGAGAAAGGATGGTCATTACCAAATTAAAAAACATTTGTTGAGAGAGCTTCTCCACGACTCCTGAGTTTTGGGGGCGTCACTGATGGATATCGAGAGCGTGGCATTTCGTCACGTTTAACGGCGTCTTCCTGGGTCTGGACTGGGCCTCGCTGGTACGGGCAACACTCAACAAATATTTATGGGATGAGCGGGCAAATTATTTGAGAAGTAGAAAGCAAAGGGAGCAAAAAGAATTATTTGTTCAATTAAAAAATCTCTGTGATACATCTCTTGAGGGAATGTAACCTTCAAAACAAGATTACTGGTGTCACGTTGTGAGGAACTGACTGTGTCTAACGTCTGAGGCTTACCCCTGCGACTCGGGACTTTGGTTCTGTGCGATGCCTTGCGCGTCAGTGAATGCTGTTCGCCAGAGGGCCCCGGGAGAGAGCCATCCCTCACCTATCTACACAGAAGTCCGGTCTTCAGAAAAAGCGCCTTAACCAGTCGGATTTTCTCATGGGAGCCAAGACACAGCGTGCAGGTTTCTGTGCTGGTACGAGCTTGGGTGCTAATACAAAAGACCCGGAGCTTTCACTTTTTCAAAATATTTTTCATTTAAAATTTCCACATGGAGATCTCCCTGTTGGCTCAAGGGGTTGAGCGCCGCACTGTGGAGCATCCGCAGCCACTGCAGCCGAGTTCGATTCCCAGCCAGGGAGGGGACCCACATGGCACAGCAGACCTCTCCTGCCTCGCCCGCTGCTCCCCGCAGCAGTGTGTTTCAGTCAATCCAGCTGTTCTGTTTCCTACTCTGTCTCTGGTCTCTGGGGAATCCTCTCACCACCACCCTCCACCCCACCCCCCCACCCCCACACACACCTCTGGCCTGTATCCCAGTCTTGTATGCATAAATAAATAAATCTTCAAAAAAAAGAAGCAACAGCCCAACATGCAGCCACAGGTTTCCAAACACCCTGCACATCATCCTCAGAAGTACAGACCAAGGCAATGGTCCAGGCTGATGGCCCAGTCCTGGCCTACGTCCTGGAGGCAACACAGCGGTCGTAGCTGGAGGTGGAGCATGCTATGTTCTTTTGCTCTTCAGTGATGCTTCCGGATTGCCACCGGCTCACAGTCCTGAAAACCCTTGGCTGTGGAACTCACGTACCAGCCTGCGGATTCCAAAGCCTGCGTCCCTCTGCTCCTGGCTGGCTCTTCTCACCGTCACTCTGTGTGCCCCAGGCAGCAGCACATCGAAGTAAAGGACCTTTATGTCACCCTGGCCTCTCTGGCCTTCTCCCCGCTGTGGGTCATCTTTCCCACAGCACTCACTCCTCTGGCCATAATTTGACCACACCTGTGATCTCGAATTCTGCTCAGACCAAAACCTGTCTTTCTGATTCATCCTTTACCCTAATTCTTTGAAGAGCCTTAGCGGACACCCCTGGGACATGCGGCTGGTCTTACCATCTTTTTTTAAAAAAGATTTTATTTATTTATGCTTACAAGAACTGAGGTACAGGCCAGCGGTGTGGCGGGGGTGGAGGGGGTGAGAGGATTCCCCAGAGACAGAGTGGGAAGCAGAGCAGGCAGATGGACTGAAACACACTGCTGAGGGGAGCAGCGAGTGAGGCAGGAGAGGTCTGCTGCACCCTGTGGGTCCCCTCCCTGGTCAGGGATCGAACTTGCGCTGCAGTGTCTGCGGATGCTTCATAGTGCAGTGCTCAACCCCTTGTGCCACCAGGGAGACCCCTTACCATCTTTCCAATGTCTCCACCCCCCTCCCTTCCTCTGGCCCTGTCTGGAGACTGGCTCAGTTAGCCACACTCCACCCCTCCGCTCCTCTGCCCTTGCATTGCAGTCACCTAGCAAGGCCTAGCTGGAGGCAGGACCCGGCTTTGCTGTGTGCTGCCTCCACCCACACGGTGGAATGTGGCTGGAGCTAAGACAATCAACCATGTTGACTGCTCTCGTAAACTCACGTTCCTAGCCTCTGGAGAGCCTGTAAACCCGCCTGCCAGTTCTACTGTATTTCCCTGGTCCGTTCCCTCTCCTTTTCCCTAGAGGACAATTTTCATCACCTCCTCCTCTCTCCCCAAGCTGCCAACGTGCTCTGACTCACCCCTGATTCTCTGCTGGGGTCTTTGGTTGCTATTTCGCTGAGCAAACTGAGGCATCGAGGAGGCCCTCTACGAGCTTGGTGACTGCATCTAAAAAACCACAGGCACTTGTGTCTCTGTACAAGTCCCTCTCTCCTCCCTGTCCCATCTAACGCCACACAATTTGCACGTGCTCTGGACCCACCCTCTCTGGTCCCTCGAGGACACTGCATCAGTAGTTATCGTCTCCAGAATCACCAAAATTGCCGTCTCTCCTGAGTCATTACCAACAACGTACAAACATGAGATTACTTTTCCCAACTTAAAATAGCAAGCCCCTCTCTCGACTCCACCTCGTCACCATACTGTCGCATTTTCTGCATCTCTTTACGGCATCACCCTTGTCGGGGCTGTTGAGGCCACTGTCAAATCTCTTTCCCATTTCTTCTTAAATCAACTAGACTTCTTTTTTTTTACAAAGATCATACTATATTAACAAATCTCTTAGTGTGGTAAATTGAATTAAAGGAGGAAAACTATATGATCTTTATAGAAGTTAATAAAAATTATTTTTATCAAGTTCTATGAATATTCATTTTTTAAACTTTTTTTAAATTTATATATATTTGACATCCATTGTAATCCCCATGTATTCCCCATCACCATATCACCAGTGCCCCATCACCTCAGTCCCCGTGCTCCCGTCTGCCCTCAACCCTCCCCCTCTTCCCAGTTAGACTTTTGGTCCCTCCACTCACCCAGACTGCTTTGGTCAAGGTCACCCGTGACCTTACATTGCTACTCTCGGTCATCCTCCTTCAGTTCTCACCTTATTTGACACACGTCAGTCCTTTTCTGGAAAACAACTTTTTCACTTGGCTTCCAGAGCATCACGCCCTCCTGTTGTCCTTCTGTCACTCTGGCCCTTGGTGCCCAGTCTCCTTGCTGGTTTCTCTTTTTCCTCCGCCTCTAGACAGCATCAGTCCTGCACCTTCTCTTTTCTCTGCCCTCACTGGTTGAGAGATTGCATCAAGACTCCTGGCTTTAAATGCTCTCTCTATATTAATGATTCCCAAGTTAATCTCTCTAGCCTGGACCTCTTCCTGACCTCTAGTTTTAAATATCCAACTGTCCACTGAACATCTTCACATGTCTAAAACAACCTCTGGGGCCTCCCTGGTGGCGCAGTGGGTTAAGCAACGCACTGTGAAGCAAACCGCAGCCACTGCAGCACGAGTTCAATCCCTGCTGCCGGCCAGGGAGGGGTGGACCCGCATGGCGCAGCAAACCTCTCCTGCTGCGCCCGCTGCTCCCTTCAGCAGTGTGTTTCAATCGATCTGCCTGATCTGCTCCCCTCTCTGTCTCTGGTGAATCCTCTCACTTCCCTGGACTCTGGCCTGTACCCCAGTTCTTGTATGCATAAATAAACAAATCTTTAAAAAAAAATAAAACAACCTCTGATCCTCCCAAATTTGTTCCATCCTTTTAACTTCTTAGTCAGAAATCTTGACATTATCCTTGGCTTTGTTTTCTCTCTGCGCGCACAACCTCTCTATCAGCAAATTCCCTTAGCTCTACTTCCACAGGTGAACCCCAAATCTAGCCATGTCTTACGACTTCCATCCCTATTACGCTACGTCAAGCATTCTTCTGACTGGACCGATTAACACACACGTCGAACTGGCCTTCCCACTCCCATCTCTGGCCTGCAGCGTCTCATCCCAATCAGCAGCCAGCACCTTCGCTACGTGCACCTACAATGGCATCTCAGTTCCATCAGCCCTAAAAGGAAAGCCAAACCCTCATGTTGGCCTGTGAGACCTTGACCTCACTACATTTTGGGCCCCTTCTAGACCTGAAGCAAGTCGGGCATCATCCTATTTCAAGACTCTGGTATTTGATGCCCCTCTCTGGCCGGGCCTCCCCAGCTGGTCTTCCTCGCCTTGTTCAGTTTCTGCTTAGATTTAACCTCAGTGAAACCGTCTTTTATAACCCTATTTTTAAAAAGTGCTCTTATTAGCTGGGCAGGGCCGCCATCGTCAGAGGCTAGTGAGTGTTCAGCCACAGGAGTTAGTTTTCTCACGGTGTGGAGGCTGGGAGTCTGAGATGAAAGGGCCGCTTCTCCTCAGTTTCTCCCTGGGTTGCAGGTGGCCCCTCCCATTCTCCCCGCCTCGTGTCCTTACCTGGTCTTTTCTTTGTGCACCAGCATCCCCGGTGTCTGTCGTGTGTCCTAGATTATTCGTAGAAAGACGCCAGTCAGATCAAATTAGCGCCCACCGGAACGGTTTCATTTTAATTTGATTAGCTTCTTAAATGCCCAATCTTCCAATGTGGCCACATGTGCAGGTGCTAGGGGGTTAGAACTTCAACACATGAATGCACAACTCAGGCCATCACACACTTCACCCCATTTTCTTGATATTTCTGCATTTTACTCATTGCCTGGTATACCATCTGCCACTCACTCTCTCCACTACAACATCAGCTCAAAGGGGGTAAAGATTTGTGTCTGTTTTGTTCACCATTCTGTCCCTGGGTTCTAGGACAGTGCCTGATACACAGTAAGCATCAATTAATATTTGTTAAATTATTTGATGGCTTTATTTAACTGTCTATCTTAAAGCTATTTCAATAGACAGTCCCTGGCCTCTTTCTCTCTTCTCAATGCACTTATTTACCACCCTCTCTGTGCCCAGGATTGCACCAAATACTATGAGTAATTTACAAAACAATAAACAACAGTAGAAAAGTTCAGTCTTCTTGCAACAGAATGCACTCAAAGGCATTTACAAACCAGTATGCACATGATTAAAAATAGTAATTTCCGGAAAAAAATAGTCATTTCTGGTACAAATTTCAAGTGCAATAAAAAGACTAGTTGGTGCCAAAGTACTCAGGGAAAAGGAATCATAAAATGGGAATCACAATTGTTTTATTGTCACATAAATAATCCATTTACTAAAGGCCAGCGATGGTTCGCATGCTGAGCCCCTATGGTCCTTCTAACCCACCAGCCTTCTCAGGGCCGCTTTCCTGTTCTGCTCCCCACTAGGTCTCTGGTGAATCCTCTTGCCCCCTAAACCTCCGGCCTACACCTCAGTTCTTGTATGCATACATAAATCTTTTAAAAAATAAAATACAAATGCAGGGAAGTGCTCCTAGCCTCCAGACTGTTCTACATTTCTGACTGCGAATTATTTGGAATAGAAATCTGTACGGACAATATTTTGAGGAAGATGGATGAAGTATCTTTAAAGATAAAGAGGGGGAAGGGAAGTAAAGCAATTGCATTTAACCAGACTGGATGGTAGTTGAAAGATACGACAGGGTTTTAAAAACAAGCCAGAGCTAAAAACACTTCCAGCAGCAAAGGGCAGGCCAGCCAGAGGACTTGCTCCCAAGAGCAGGTGGGGAACTAACCCCTTCTTTGTAGGGGTCCAGAGAGCTCTGGGGAGCTGGGTGCCATTATCAGCCACTTCCTTATCACCACACTTTTCTGGACTTTCTAAGTTTCAAGTTTGCCTCGTCTGGAGCTGTGCTAACATTTCTCCTGCTGCGCGTGGTGTTAGCACTATCCAGCATTTAGCTCCTGTCTCACAGATATGAGATCAACTTTCTGTGTATAGTAATAAAAATACTGTATTTAACTTTTGGGTGAGCTACAGCTTTCAATGATATGGGTTGTCTCTCATTAATAAGAATATTGGCAAACTGGGGGCCTCCCTGGTGGCACAGCGGGTCGGGCGCCGCACTGTGAAGCATCCGTGGCACAGCAGCAGCAAGTTCGATCCCTGGCCAGGGAGGGAACCCACAGGGCGCAGCAGACCTCTCCTGCCTCACCCGCTGCTCCCCTCAGCAGTATATTTCAGTTGATCTGTCTGTTCTGCTCCCCGCTCTGTCTCTGGTGACTCCTCTCACCCCCTGCACCTCTTGCCTGTACCCCAGTTCTTGTGTGCATAAATAAATAAATCTTTTTAAAAAAGAAATATTGGCAAACTGGATTGAATCTTAAATCAGAACATTTTCTCTTATGAATGGCATCCATCATGTTCCTTATTTTTTTCACCTTTATCATCCAGCCAATCGGAAGTGTGTACAGGTTTTATACACACATCCCAAGTTCAAGAGCCTTTCTTCTTGGGTATCCCCAGTTCCAGCCCACCACCAAAACCACATTTGTCACGTCCGGTCCGGCCTGAAGATTATGATAACCAGACTGCGGACAGCAAAGGCTATAGTTTCCTGCTCTGATACTTACATCACACACCTTCAGAAATCATTTGACCTTTTCTAAATTGCTTAATGCAATTTTATTACCTTCTCACTCATAAATTTAATCCACAGTCAAGTGTTTTTATTTCTAGGCCCTATAACCCTTTATAGGGTAATAAGTACTGTAATTTTACTACCCACCGTGTAAAGTAACTCCCTCTTCTGATTTGTCTTTCGACTTCAGGAGAGTCTTATCAATTCTAATATTGATCATCAGATCTCTACTTGGTCTACAAATGTACCTTCAGTTATGTCCCCTTAGGCTCTGCCAGACCACATGGCCTAAAACTACAGGCTGTCTAAACAGAGTCACACACATATATATATAAAAAAAAACTAAGCTAAATTATTTTTTAGCTAATCTGATGAAATAGGGGAACAGATAAGAAATAAAAATGCAAGACAATAATTATGTTTTATGATTGATTATTTATTTGCACCCTTTTCTCTCCAGTGTCACCAGTTCCTTAACAGAGGCAGGATCTCAGCCATTTGCTCTCTCCCCTGGGTCAGTGGTTCTCACATATCGTGCCTCTGGATTAACTAAAGGGCTTGTTCAGCCTACTGCTGAGCCCTCCCCCACCACCCCAGATTATTAAACCAGCTTGGAGTCTGGATTTGCATATCTTACAAGTCCCTGGGAGAGTGTGATGCTTCTGGAGATATCATACTTTGAAAACCACTGTTCTTGGGCCTTCCTGGTGGCACAGGAGTTAAGTCTCAGGCTATGAAGCTATCTCCAGACACTGCAGCCTGAGTTCGGACCTGAGGGGACCGACAGGGCGCAGCAGACCTCTCCTGCCTCACCCGGTGCTCCCCTCAGCAGTGTATTTCAATCAGTCTGACTGTTCTGCTCCCCGCTCTGTCTCTGGTGAGTCCTCTCACCCCCCTTCACCTCTGGCCTATATCTCAGGCATTGTATGCATAATAAAATAAACATATTTTTTTAAAAAAAAGAAAGCAAGCAAGCCACTGCTCTGAGAGACTGACCATCGGTGGGATGAGAAATTTCTGCTCGCTGGGGAACCTGAGCTGTCTGTCTCCACACTACGTGGTCTGGTCTGGAGAATATGCCTGAAGCTTCTTCCCACAACCTGGACTGTCTTGGGGATTCTGAGGAGCAAATGTGACCCCCTTGCCATGTTACTGCCCACCTCAATCACATTTGCATAGATGAATCAGGTCAAGGTGAGTGCCCGATACATAAAGGGGGTTCTGACCACTACGTCTTCTTTCTAAAAAACATACACTTTTTGGGTGCCAGCAATTTATTGATGGGGTCTGCAGGACTGGTTGAAGGTCACAAAGCGTTCACCACACAGCGCCCTTACCAGATAACGCTGAACTGACCGGCCCGGACAGCTCTGCCTTGGGGATCGCTGGCTTTTCGGGGCTCACAGGTCACAGGCTGTAGGGCCTTTGGGGTTCATTGAAACATCCTATAGAAACCCCACCAATTTCTTCACCTCCTGGCACACGGGATATGCCAATTCTTTGGCTTTTGCTGACCCGGCTTGTAAAACCTTCTCTAAGTATCCCTTGTCCATCTGGAGCTTTTCAATCTCGCTCTTAATGGGAGCAAACTTCGCGATCACAGCGTCCGCCACCGCCAGCTTGTAGCGCGCGGTGTCCAGGCCGGCGCTGCGGCGCACCACCTCCTGCACCGCCAGGCCGGTCACCGCCGCGTGGATGGACACCAGGTTGGACACGCCCGCTCGCCGCGCCGGGTCGTAGGTGACCTCCGACGTGCAGTCCGTCACCGCCTTGCGGAACTTCTGCACGATCTCCTCCGGGCTGTCCGTGAGCCTGACAGTGGCCAGTTTGTCCGAGTCTGATTTCGACATTTTGGCAGAAGGATCACGGAGGGATTTCACCTTCTTCATCGATGCTGCACGCCAGCATGGCCAGGCCGGGCCAGAGACAAAGCGAGGCAAAGAAACAGAAAAAAGAAACAGTAACAAAACATGGGGAATGTCAGAGTAGGGGATGATTTTATTATTTTTATATGGTTATAGAAATAGCATCTACTCGGGGCCTCCCTGCTGGCGCAGCGGGTTGGGCGCCGCACTGTGAAGCATCCGCGGCACTGCAGGGCGAGTTCGATCCCCGGCCAGGGAGGGACCGATGGGGCGCAGCAGACCTCTCCTGGCTCCCGGCCGCTCCCCTCAGCAGTGTGTTTCAGTCCATCTGCCTGTTCTGCTCCCAGCTCTGTCTCTGGTGACTCCTCTCACCTCCTGCACCTCTCGCCTATACCCCAGCTCTCATATGCATAAATAAATTTTTAAAAAATAGCATTTACTCTGTGAAAAAGGCAAGTAACTTACAGAAGAGTGAAAATAAAGATCATCCAAATGGCATTCTATTATCCTCTGTTGAGGATCTTTTCACACATCTTTTTTTTTTTTTTTAAAGATTTATTTATTTATGCATACAAGCACTGGGGTACAGGCCAGAGGTGTGGGTGGAGTGAGAAGATTCACCACAGAGAG
>JAGFMF010011645.1:1609179-1636868 GCA_019455555.1 Galemys pyrenaicus | reverse complement strand
CCCCTCCCTGGCCGGCAGCAGGGATCGAACTCATGCTGCAGTGGCTGCGGTTTGCTTCATAGTGCATTGCTCAACCCACTGCGCCACCAGGGAGGCCCCATTTTTTCACACATCTTTCAATGCACGTACACAGTAACACGGACAGTCTTGCACAAATAAAACGATGTAAATCGCGCTGCTTTTGCTGTGCACACACCTTCTGAAACGTACCTCTGTCCTTCCTGGCCCTCAGTTCTTCACAATTCCTACCAGTGAGTCACCCACTGCCCAAACCCGTCCTGCCTACCCCAGACCAGAGTTCACAATCCGTGGCAATCTTTCCATTTCTTCACCCAGGGTTATGTAAGTTTACACCAATATTACCCACCCACACCCACACACCCACACTGGAAAAGTGACTTGCTCATTGCTCTGACAGAATCAAGATGTTATTGTAAGTTGTGCTTCATAAACCAGTGTTATTTATAATGGCCTACTTTATGGTTATTACAGAAGCATATAAACTTGAAATAGGTAAAATAATAATAGACCAAAACATTAAAATATTACTTATTATTAAAAGAAGTATGAGTCGAATGCGTGAGGTGTGCTGGATTTTGTTGTGAACTGTTGGGATACCTGAGACGTCCACACCTGCCTCACATTTCTGAGAGGACTCCGGGCACAGCCTTAAATGCTGTCGGCTCAGGAAAGACAACAGAATTACGTGTGGTGATCTCTGAGCCGCCATGCTGTCCGTTCATATTGTTACAAAAACCCTGATGGGGCCTCCGTGGTGGCGCAGCGGGTTGAGCGACACTGCGGCGTGAGTTCGAGCCCCAGCCAGGGAGGGACCCACAGGGCGCAGCAGACCTCTCCTGCCTCCCCGCTGCTCCCCTCCCTGCTCTGTCTCTGGTGAGTCCTCTCTCCTCCCTCGATTCTGGCCTGACCCCAGCTCTTCCATGCATAAGTAAATAAGCCTTTAAAAAAAAGAGAAAAGAAACACTGATGGAGATCTACGGTCCTACCTCAGAAAGATGCCAGATGAGTATTACTTCATAGCTGCGGCTGCTTCAGATTCAGTCAGAAGATTATCAGTTTGATCTCACTTGAGCAATTAAAACTTTATCTCACTTGTGCAATTAAGAAAGCAAAGTGTGAGGACTGTCAGTACCCTCCTGTTTCACGTAATGTTGCAGTTCACGTAACGAAAGTTCTCGTAGGACTTTGGTTTTATTGCGAACTGGAAAGAGGAGCAAACTGGCTTTGGCCTCTGAGGGCTCAGGGTGGGCCCAGCCTGGCCACTAGCCCGTACATGACTTGGACACAGTGTTACTTTGCCAAGCCTTAGCCCCCTCACCCACAAAGTCGGGAGAGACCCCACAAAGTCAAGAGAGACGTCTGCTCCACCAAAGGAGATGCATTTTATTTTTGCTTGGTAAAATATATAACCTTTTTTTTAAAAAAAATGCATACTAGAGCTGATGTGCAGGCCTCTAGAGAGGACTCACCAGAGACAGAGTAGGGAGCAGAACAGCAGATCGACTGAAACACACTGCTGAGAGGAGCAGCAGGCGAGGCAGGAGAGGGCTGCTGCGCCATGTGGGTCAGTTCTCTCCCAGGGATTGAACTCGCACTGCAGTGGCTGCGGATGCTTCATAGCGCTGGGACTTAACCCTCTGTGCCAGCAAGGGGGCCTCAAATGATATAATATTTTATAAATAAAATGGTCATCATTAGCTTTCAGTCTGTTCCACACTTTGGAACTTTTTCAGCTATTTTATTCAGTAATCAAACAAGCTCTTCTAACCCCACATTCATGAAAAAGATGCGATTCCAGTCACAAATCCCCAAGCCTGGCTATGAGAATGCCACGTTAAACCCCCAGCAAGTCCCAAGCCCTGGCCCGGCGACCCAGTTACTCACTGAGAAGGGCGGTGGGCACCGGGAAGAAGTCCCCATACTTCTTGTTGAACCCTCGCGCCAGGTCCTGAACTAGTTCCATGTGCTGGACTTGATCCTCCCCGACAGGGACGTGTGTGGACCTTTAATAAAAGACAGAGAAACTCAGCACAGCTCCTGCTTAGACTGAAACGATATTGCAAGCAGCTGCATTTCCTGCGTCCACGTCGCTGTTGGTGTTCAACAAATGTTCGCCGACTCAGAGGGGACGCCGAGACCGGGTTTTTATTGTGTATCAGACAAATGCCAAAGAGACGTTTGCTTCTTCTAGTTCTGCTTCTCCCGCAGCAGAAGAGCACCGCCATCCACACCAGCGTGGCAGGCCCTCGCGGAGGGGAGGGTGTGCTCCTGAGCCTCATGGGTGCAGAACTGCACCCTAAGTGCTCCCGGGGTGCGCTGCCCAGCCAGCTCCTGTTAGCCGTGCCCACAGGCCTTTTGCTCCAGAGCTGGTGCTCACACTGGAAAGGGACCCAGCCCACTCCTGCAATCAGAGATGGCACACAGCGCTTCAGGAAAGCGGCTTTCCTCCCTGTCATACACAGAATAGACCCAAGGTCTGTTTGGAAGATGTGCCTTCATCTTCAAGGAAATTGCAGTCACAGGGCCATAAATAAGATACAGGCAACGGCAAATAAATGGATTAAATCTATTATAGTGTTGAGAGGCCTCAGAAACAATTGCTCAGTGAAAACAGCAAGTTGCACAAGACAGAGTTCACGGCCACTTGTGTAAATCCTACGCATACATATAAAACCACTAAGTGTCGTTTATAGGTACACAGGTGAGAATACACTTAAGCTGCTTCACAAATTCATGACAGCAGCAGCCTAGACAGAACAAAGGAAGAGAATGGCCTGGGGCAAGGAACAAAAGACCTGAATTTTGTCTGTGATAGTTTAGTTCATAAAAAATGAAGATGTGAAATAAAAATTTGCCAGAACTCCTTATATTATTCTTTCACTTATGCATAAGCACTAAAGTGTCCATACTTAATTTCTGTAAATCTTTTTAGTCTCCTTTAATAAAGCAAAGTATTAATAAAAAAAAAATTGCCAGAAAACAGGGGCTGGCTTTCTTCTAACTATTTTAGCCTCACATGGAAATCAATGTTTATACCGCTGGGCTATGGGAGAGGAGACAGGTGACCGTAGGGAGCTTATATTTGAAAATAAAGTGTGTGTGTCTTGATCAAGGAAGTTTAATGTTTTCCCCATGAAGATAGGAGCCTAAACGTGAACCTGAATATTTATTTATTCATTTTTTAAAAGATGCATTTATTTATGCATATGAGAGCTGGCCAAAGGTGTGGGAGGTGAGAGGAGTCATCAGAGCGGGGAGCAGAACAGGCAGATACACTGCTGAGGGGAGCAGCGGGGAGGCAGGAGAGGTCTGCCGCGTCATGTGGGTCCGACCCTCCCTGGCCGGGATTGAACTTGCGCTGCTGTGTCGTGGGCGCTTCACAGTGCGGCGCTCAACCCCCCGCTGTGCCACCAGGGAGGCCCCGAACCTGAATATTTGAATAATTGTCCATTTTGAGTGGAAGAGTAACAGCTGTTTAAAACAGCCACATTAAAGGAAAACAACAGTACTTTGTAACAGAGGGAACTGCCTCGCCTTGTGGTTCATTAGTGGTTCTTGAAACACTGCAGTAGGTCTTACTATTTTCCTGGTGAATTACTGTCCACGGGCTCGGGTTCATTTAACACAGTATCAAGAGCATGGGGAAGAGAAGGAAGTTTTGACGAGTGTTCAGATGAGCTACTTGACACAGTAAGATACTTGAGACGATTCTGAAAAATCCCTCATCGTTTGTTTGTGACCACCGCTCTCTCCGCAGGCTGCTCTCGCGTCTTCGCTCTGTCTCAGCGCAGGCACGTTCTCACATCGCTGCAGCAGGATGGCATGGTTGGGGTCTCGCATGTTAACATAACAGACCCTTCCATGTTTTTATGTGACCTTCCTCAGTAGGACTTTAATTAGGTGCAGAGGGGTGTCCCCAACCCAGAGTCACGAAACCATCGGATGCTTGTGTTATTTTGTAGCAGATTCTTTTGAATATTTATATAGGAGGAAATTTTGATTAGAGTGAAAAAAAAATCTTTTACAATAACCCAAATTCCTCTGGAGACAAATCTGGTGAATGGATATTCAATACTTTCTGGTGAAAACCAAAGTCTGCTAGTTAATGCCAGTTAGTGAAACTAACATTTGTTTGTATTATAAAATAATTCTGACTATATTTCAAAAAGAACTGATAATGTTTGAATATTAGAATAAGTCATAGCTTTCAAAACCACTCTTGGATATTCCTTTCACATGGAAGCTGTACATTTTACTTACTAGAAAATTCCAGAATGTTAGCTGCGTTTTCATATAGCTCCTCATATACTCACACGGTTGCAAATGTGTGTTTGTGGTATGTATATGTGTGTATGTGTGTGCATGTACGGGTGTGGCATGTGTGGGTATAGATGTGGTGTGTGTGCTTCTGTGTGTGTCTGTGTGTGGTGGTGTAGGGGTGAGAGATACAGTACAGCTCTCCCTTTAGAGCACAGATTTGGGGGCCTCCCTGGTGGTGCAGTGGGTTAAGCAACCCACTATAAAGCAAACCACAGCCACTGCAGCATGCGTTCAATCCCTGCCGCCTGCCAGGGAGGGGACCTACGTGGCATAGCTGACCTCTCCTGCCTCACCAGCTGCTCCCCTCAGCAGTGTGTTTCAGTCCATCTGCCTGTTCTGCTCCCCGCTCTGTCTCTGGTGGATCCTCTCCCCCCACCCCACACCTCTGGCCTGAACCCCAGTGCTTGTATGCAGAATAAATAAATCTTTAAAAAAAAAATAGAGCACAGATTTGGGGGTTGACCAGCTTCACCCGACCTTGCCACTGTTGTTTTGTGTGCCTTTGGGTCAATTATAGAATTTCTGTCACGACATCTTCCTTACTACAAAACAGGAGTAATAATATTTTTCTCAAAGTACCGTGATGGGGATTAAATGAGACAATTCATGTAAAGTGCTTAGCACAGCACCTGAAATGTGACAAGCCTTCAAATAGCAGCAATGACGCAGGGAACAGAATTCAAGAACGGAATATTGCATTTCAGGGCTCCCTACACAACCAGGGGTTCACTGACTACCTGACCCTCATCCCAACTTCTCTCCAGACTGGCCAGAAATAGGGATGTTTATAAGGAAGAGCCCAGCATCCTCACGTATTTAGCAAAGTGGATAATCAAGACGTGGTGGGAGAGTCAAGCATTTGTCTGCACATTTTCACGGGGGAATAAAAACAGAACAGAGCTGACGAGCAGCGTGCGGAGAACTGGGAAGCGTGACACATAAACGACGGGGGAGGCCTGTCCTCTGACACCCCAGGAAGACGCCCCTCCCAAGGGGGCAGGAAACTGGAGCCGAAGGGGACGTCACACAAAATAAAAACAGGGAAGGGCCTCCCTGGTGGCGCAGTGGGTTAAGCAACGCTCCATGAAGCAGACCGCAGCCACTGCAGCACGAGTTCGATCCCTGCTGCCGGCCCAAGAGGGGACCCACATGGCACGGCAGACCTCTCCTGCTGTGCCCGCTGCTCCCCTCAGCAGTGTGCTTCAGTTGATCTGCCTGTTCTGCTCCCCCACTCTGTCTGGTGAATCCTCTCACCCCCCCCCCCCACACCTCTGGCCTATACCCCAGTGCTTGTATGCATAAATAAATAAATCTTTTAAAAAACAAAACAAAACAGGGAAGCGAAGTCAGCTGAGCGTGTACACAGAAGGCCTCCAACAGGACTCGCCCTCAGCGCTGCACGGAAAATTCTGAATTACAAAGTTAAAGAAAAAAAAAACTTAGCTGCCAAGGTCGGCAAATAAAACGAAACATGAGGGGCCTCCCTGGTGGCACAAGGGATCAAGCACCGCACTATGGAGCATCCGCAGCCACCACAGCACGAGTTGGATACCCAGCCAGGGAGGGGACCCACATGGCAGAGGGGCCTCTCCTGTCTCCCCTCTGCGCCCCTCAGCAGTGTGTTTCAGTAGCTCTGCCTGTTCTGCTCCCCACTGTCTCTGGTGAGTCCTCGCACCTCTGGTCCGTACCCCAGTTCTTGTATGCATAAATAAATCTTAAAAAAAAATTTGAGGAGACAGGTTGATAACAAACAGTGGCACAATGTTCACAGGGTGGAGGGAAGAAGGTGTTAAGAAACTCACGGTACTTCTGTGCGTGAGATGTAATAATTATCAAGAAGATAATAAAGTAATTCATAGCTACTGAACACTTCCAGCACCTTTCCCTGAGTAATGTGTTTGATATTTTCTTGTTGTGCTTAATTCCACTTTACAGATGAGGAAGTTTGCTGAGGCATAAAGACTGAGCACTGGTTTTGGGTTATGAGGTACCAGGGGTACTATGCTAGGAATGCAGAATGGTGCAAGAAAAAAACATTTTTTAAAAAGATTTATTAATGCACACAAGAACTAGGGTACAGGCCAGAGGTGCGGGGGTTGAGAGGATCCACCAGAGACACAGTGGGTAGCAGAACAGGCAGACTGACTGAAACACACGGCTGAGAGGAGCAGCGGGGAGGCAGGAGAGGTCTGCTGCGCCCTGTGGGTCACCTCCCCGCCAGAAGCAGTGACCAAACTCGTGCTGCAGTGGCTGCATTTGCTTCATAGTGCGTTGCTTAACCCACTGCGCCACCAGGGAGGTCCCAGGAAAAAAATTAATTAATAGAAAAAAAATTTAAAAATCTGAGTGCAAAGTCTTGGTTACTTTGGAAAGAGGTGGAAGACAATGCATCAACAATCGAGCTTTAACAGTAGTCCCGGTGGAGAATCCCAGGCGAGGTAAGAAAATTGAAAGGGTGCGAGTCTCAGCTGAACATCTCAAGTGGAACGAACAGCCGCGTGATAACATTCTTAACCTGGAACGACGGACACGAGATTCCAAAGAATATTTTTGAAAAGCAAGAGACTGACAGGCAAATGGACGACAGCCAGAGAACAGATGACAGAAAACTCTCACCCGAATCTCTGGCACAACCAGTCTAGAAAGTCAAACTGCAGCTTTTGCAACAACTGGCCCAGAACGAGCTAACCTTGTTCAATGGCTGCTAACATCGTGGTTCTTGCTCTGTCCAACTCAGGGCCAGCCAGAGAGTCAGCCCCTTCCAGCAGTCACAGAAGACACCCCACTTCGGCGTGCTGCCCGCCACTTGGCCACAGCTACAAGCTGGGACCCTCCCATTTCCATGGAACATTCTCCCGTCCCCCGTCCGCCTTTAGGTCTCTGGCAGCACCAGTGAGGGTGAGGACTCCCTAGCTGTACGCGCGCTTCAAAACTGCCTCTGTTCTCGTTTGGGTGGTCTTTGTTTAAAGATAATCACTACTAGAATTAAAAAAAGAAAGTATTTCAAATCATTCAGATGGATGCAAGCAAAGAAAAGAGAAAAATCTAGATACAAGAGACAAATAAAGAATCCTGAAAAACAGAAAGTATTTCACTACGTGGAAAAATATGAAACCAAAAAAAACCCCAAAAACCAAGATGCAAGTTTGTTAGGAAAATACACTTATACATTTAACGTGTCTTCACAGAAAGGAGAGGCGCTGTGTTTAGTGTGGGGACTCACAAGCCAGGCAGTTCCAGAACTACCTGGGCCTTTTTCAAGTTGGGTATTCCTGGGCCACTTATTCACCCTCCTTAAGTCAATTTTTTTTTTTAATTTTAAAAACCAACTGGTAACAATTCTAACACATGGGGTTATTCTTTGCAAAATAACACAAGTAAAGCTCACAGTCTAGTTCATAGCATGCAAAAAAAAAACCAGCAGTTGAATCATAGACAATGTTGTGAACCACCATTACCTCAATTAAAAAAATGATGCAATTAAAAAACAACAAAGAACTCGTTTGAAGGAAATGCACCCATATATTGTATTAATCAGAATAGAAATAGCAGTGCTTTTTATTTTTCTCCTACTGACTATAAGAAAGAACATTTAAATGACTAGTTCATGTCATGAACCAGTGAGGCACTGGTTCTCCCGATTAGACCCAATAAAGACAACAAAGAAAATCCTGTATTCTGGAGAGCCTACAGTTCAAAGGCCTAAGGCAGGGAGTGGACACAGGCCGTGCCTCTGTCCCCAAGAACATTCCTTTGCTCCTGCACGCTGGCTCCTTCACCTGAGACGCAGGCTTACACGGCACCTTCGTGAGGGGTTTTCCCTAAGCTGCATCCTCCTTACCCTTTTTCACAGTGTCCCACATATTGTCTTTATGGCATTCATTCCACGCTAATGCTTTTGCTCCATCCCTTTGTTTAATTTTACAGTTTCCTCTCCTGCTAGAATATAAGCAGGAGCCTCTTTGAAAACTTATCTGTATTGCTTTTCAATATATTTCCAACTCCTGGTAGGTTCACCTGGTCTGGAGGAGGAACTCAAAAAATAATCGCTGGATAAATAAATGACGGTGAGAGGCAGTCACGTAAGTCGGTGTCAAGGAAGTCTCGAGAGGAATCACTCTAAGCATTTTCTTGTACTAAGAAAAAAACCGATGACGTCAGTTTGGGATCAGTGTGACGACAGCCTGAACCCACAGGCAGCGACCTGCCTTTGTCACGGCCCTGCCGGCCGCCACCAGCTGCAGAGCCAAGGCTCTTACGTTCTCTACACCCCCAGTTCCTCTGCAATGGGGGTCACGATGGTGCTCACCTCAGACGGTTGGTTCAAGGATTAATGAGAGAACCAAGCACAACATTTAATAGTAGAACACAGCCTCTGCTCACTGTGGACACGTATTCATCAGTACCGACATGGAGGATGAGAGAGCCAGAGATGGCGCCAAGAACCTGGTGGGAGGCCCAAGGTGGCTTTCTTTTTTTTTTTTTTAAAGATTCATTTATTTATGCACACAATAACTGGGGTGCAGGCCAGAGGTGTGGGGGGTGAGAAGATTCACCAGAGACAGAGTGGGGAGCAGAACAGGCAGACTGACTGAAACACACTCTTGAGGGGAGCAGCGGGCGAGGCAGGAGAGGTCTGCTGCGCCCTGTGGGTCCCTCCCTGGCCGGGGATCGGACTTGTGCTGCGGTGGCTGCGGATTCTCCCCAGTGCTGAGGCTTAACCCCAGGGAGGCCCGAGGTGACCTTGACTGGCTAGCCCGCACCGCACACACAAATCAGCATGTACCCCCAGAGACAGTCACAGACCAGGGCAGCCCTCCTGACTGGGCAGGAGACACCCTGGAAGCTAACAGCCCACCTACCTGACTGTGTAATCCCCGGAGACGCACGGCAGGGTACAGGGGTCCTGAGAGCTCTCGACTTAATTTAAGGACAACAGGGACAGGCTGCCGAATGCAAAGACAGACGCAGGGACGCTGACAGTGGACCAGGAAGCAGCCTCTTTCCATTCCAAGGCCAGAAGCTGGATTTAGGGCGGCCTACAAGCAACCCCGAGAGTCAGCTCCTCTGCTTCTTCACAGCCTGGAGCAGAAAGCCCTTGGCACGATGAGTCTAAAAATCACAAGTGTTCCCCTTCACGGTCCCCCAGCGCCCCAAGCCCCGCACAGGTCGAGCTGCTGTGCACACCCTGCTTCGGCCGGACTCAGCTCTTCTGCCCTGTAATTACAGCAAGGCTGACAGACAGGGGTCACCTCGACTCCCCCAAATCACATTAGCCATCGGGGTAGGTTAAAAAGCAATTACAGTAGCCCATAGGAAATGACAATGGCCTGCAACTAACACAGAGAAAACAATTACCATAATCAATACACTTTAAGCACATCAAAATGAATATTTCCACATGTCAAAATGGTTCCAGATTCACAAAGCAACCAAACTAAACAGAAAACACATTTAGTTTTCATAATGACTCGGCATGTGTCTGTGCCTTATGTGGGTCTTGCTTCTTTTCTTACCCTTCTGTGAGGTTTTGCCTTTTAAAGCAGGGATTAAAAAAAATTTTAATTTTTTTCACCTGGCGCTATTGCGCCACTTGGCTTTTTCATCTGATTCGAGTTTGTTTGTTTCGCGTCTCTCCTCCCTCCGCTCCCGCTGCTCCTTCACCTCCTATAATTTATCTTGGCTCTTCCTTCTCATCCGCTGCGCTTACACTTTACATTAATTCAGCCTGTCTTTGATTCGGCTCACTTACGGGGCTCATTCTCTGCACATTTCCAGCCTCTCCCCTCATAGCCTTCCTTTCACTTCAAATAATTTAGTGCTGTTCTTTTAAAATTTATACCCTACATAACGACATCCACATTAATGCCTTCTCTATCCCCACTTTTTTTTTTATTTTCCTTCCCCTGACTGTGCTTTCTTAGACACAACATAAAACAAAAGTCTTTCATAATTTTGATTGTTATAACTTCTGTCACATAATAATGCGTCTGATCTTCTCCTTTGGTGACTAAAACCATTTTTCTTTTGCTTCATTCCTTATTGCATCTACTTTTACTCGGGCTCCACCCCAGCCTTCTGGCAGAATTAGTGTCCAGATGAATAACCATTGCTACATATATCTGCTCACAGATCTGGGCCCCCACCCCGGCCGGCCCCCATTTCTTAGGCTGTGATCGTGAGTTTTTGGCACTGCTGCCAGAGTTTGATGCTGCTTTTCCTTTCATAAAGGATTAATTCCTGTCACTGGCTGCTTGCTGCGTATTCTATAATGATTCTTGAATTTATTTTTTTAAGATTAATTTATTGTTTTTAAAAAAGATTTCTTTATTTATGCATACAAGAACTGGAGTACAGGACAGAGGTGCAGGGGTGGGGGGCAGTGAGAGGATTCACCAGAGACAGGAGAGGTCTGCCCTGCCATGTGGGTCACCTCCCTGGCTGGGGATTGAACTGGTCGGATCTTCCCAGTGCAGTGACTTAACCCTTTGTGCCACCAGGGAGGCCCCTTAAAGATTTATTTATGCATACAATGAAGTATAGGCCAGAATTGTGGGAGGTGAGAGGATTTACCAGAGACAGAGTGGGGAGCAGAATAGGAGATCTACTGAAACATACCACTGAGGGGAGCAGTGGGGAGACGAGAGGTCTGCTGCGCCATGTGGGTCCCTTCCCTGGCTGGGGATTGAACTCATGCTGCTGTGCAGCGGATCTTCCCAGTGCAGCAACTTAACCCCTTGCGCCACCAGGGAAGCCCTGGCTCTCTAATGTACTGATTGCTGACCGAGACCTGTGATGCGCAAGACCTGGGCTGGACCTGAGAGATGCATGAAGGTTGGACTGTCCAGGGCGTGGAGGCCTCCAGGAGGAGAGAGAACATGGACTGAACGTCCAAGACTTCTGGGGAGCCCCACAGGACTTCATCACGAAGATGGCAGCACCATCAATCCGACCGTCAGAAAGTGGGGAGCGCCTGATTCCCTTCCTGTACACATCCCCCCACTTTACAAGTACAAGTACAAGCCCCCTGCACTTTAAGCTTGAGAGTATAATGAAATAGCAGGCATTGAAAAAGTACTGAAAAAAATAACAAGTACTCATAACTTATTTCACATCCATATTATTTTTCTGAATAGCTCATTTCAGATAGCTGGCTACATGCTAGTAAATATCTCTCTCAGACAGACAGACAGACTGTTCTTCCCACATGGACCCAGATAAAATGGATGTGGAAGAAGCCTTTGCCATTCATGTGTAGACAGTCAGGTTAGGCCACGCCAACCCCACCTCACCAAACTCTAGCGCGCACACGCACACACACACACACATATATATGCACACACACACACACACATACTCCCTCCTCAAATCTTTTAAATTTGCCAACTTGTCTTCCTCTTCGCTGTCAACATCTCGGTTTAAGCGGACTGAAGAATAACCCTTTAATAAAGCAGCCCATGCTGCTGCCCTCCAGCTTGTTCACTGTGCTTTAATCAGTTCTCCTCAGAAAGTGGAACCCGGATCGCTCCACTCAGTCCGTGAAGTGCCCGCGCAGCTTCCCTGCTGGGGGAGGGACCGGGCTGCCTGCGGCCCTCAGCGCCATCCTCTCCCTTCTCTGCCACCTCTCCAGGCCGGGCGCGCGGGCGGGCATGTGGGTTTATCAGCCGCGGAACGAGGTTGGGCCGCAGCTTCCAGATGCCATCAAATCGGGACGGCCTGGCCTCGCCGAGAAGGGCCCGGCCGAGAACGGGCAGTCTCCGCAGCGGCAGGAACTGGATGTCCAGTCTGACCCCACACGAGGCCTGGTCCCCCGCGCCACGAGCCTGTGGCCTCGGTCTCCGACCAGCCTCCTGCTCTCGTCCTGTTTCTGGTCGCACGAGGCCCTTTTGTCCACGCCACGTGTCACTGCAGCTTCTGCTTCCAAATCTTCTTTCCCTCTTCCCGTAATTGTCTGCCCAAACGCTTTTATTTTTTTCCATTCAGTATGTTTTATTTATTTTGTCTTTAAGTTCATGTTTCATTTACTGACGAAAACATTGAGATCTGGGGAAGCTGACAAAATGTTAAAAATTTTATGGCCATGAGATTTGTTAAAAATCATAGTAATCAACAAGGAGGATAAAATGGTTTTCCCCATACTCCTTCTGTTAGGAACTAAAACTGGTAAGAAAAAACTGTACACATATACATGGGTATCTGCGTGTAGATGTGTGTGCACACGTGTTCGCTGGCAATCTTTAGAGATCCTTGGGTTATAGGAACTCTGCCGCTGTATTCACCTGGCATTTTCTTTCTTTTTCTTTTTTAAATTTCTGTATTTATATATATTTGACATCAGGTGTCAAATTTCCCGTGGAATTTTCCACCACCAAGACACCTGTGCGCCTTGTGAGAAAGAGCATTGGCTGGGGCTCTCGCTCACCTCTCTCTAAGTAGACTAGTGACGCTCCCCTAAAATGCTGCAGCTTTACCCGTGCAGTGGGGATGACACCATGCCCCACCGCCCGGGCCCCACCGCCCCGGCCCCACCGCCCCGGCCTGCGTGAGAACCAAGTAGACGTGCCCATGGCAGCCTTGGGGTGGCTGCAAGGAACGCCTGGCAGGCTGACTCCTCCCTCCCCCTCCCCCAAGCCAGCAAGGTGTCTTTCTCTGGGTCAGTGGCATAATAGGTACTTAACAAATATTTGCTATATTAATAAAATTAATAAATAAAATTGTGTGTGTGTGTTCTGGAGTTTGGCGAGATGGGGTTGGTGTGGCCTAGCCTGTCTACACATTAATGGTGAAGGCTTCTTCCACATCCATTTTATGTGGGTCCATTTGGGATGAGCAGTCTGTCTGTCTGTCTGAGAGAGATATTTACTAGCATGTAGCCAGCTATCTGAAATGAGCTATTCAGAAAAATATACTATAGATGTCAAATAATTTATGGGTCTTGTTATTTTTAGTACTTTTTCAATGCCTGCTATTTCATTATACTCTCAAGCCTAAGATGGCCGCAGTATTCCTTTCCTGGTTTGCCTGCCCAGTTCTGCCAACACAACCTCATTTCTCTTTCATACACTTATCTGAAAAGCTCCTTTTCTAGGTCTTTCTCTCATATCTATATGTCTATTCTCCAGCCCCCTATGTACCACTCATCCTAATGCTGACTTTGACAAAAGAAATGCTAAAGCTATACTTGACCTGCATCACAGATAGATTTGCTGGTGGGAGAAAAGACAAGTGTTTTTTCCTTCCTCCCGTCTCTCTACCCCGCTATCTATTGGTAATGTAAATATTCACAGACATTCTGGCTATGACCTTTTCTAAAATCCAGAAATATCTGAAACATAACCAACCAGACTCACACACACACATGTTTGAGCTATGTTATGGGGAAAACAATGGTTTAGACTAAAAACCAGACCCGAGTTTGCATCCTCTGCTCCTTATTATCAAGCAATTGGGACTTTCTCAACCTGGGAGGAAGCATAAACAGACAGATGAGTGTGTAGGTGAGCGGAGCAGATGCTGCAGGAAAGCAGAGCTGGCTTTACTGCACTTGTCTGCACGTTATAGCAGCCCACGTACCCCCACCAGGTAATGTGGGCTGTGTGTAGCGGGGCAATGGCGTTAGGAGGACAGTCTGAAAGGAGATGGGGGAAGGAGGAGCCCCCAGAATAGGCCTTCTGGGATGCAGCTGCAGGCAGGTCGGCCTGGGTGAGCCTAAGGCTGGGCAGACTGGACGCGGGAAATGCAGAGCTGTCTCTCCTAGGGAAAGCAGCACACAGACGTCAGTCCATCTGCCTGTTCTGGTCCCTACTCTGTCTCTAGTGAATCCTCTCACCTCCCCTCCAACACCTCTTGTCTCTACCCCAGTTTTATGCATAAATAAATAAACTTTTTAAAAAAAAGAGAGAGGGCCTGGGCCAGCGTCCTGGCTGGCAGTATAGACAGTGCAGGTGTTGTTCATCCACACCCTCTGGTTGTATATTTTTGAGGCCGGTCAGCAGCAACTGTAGGTAACCAGATAAATTACGGGTCCAGGAAAAGCGAGGGCGCCTCATGTGACACTGGAGGTTGACGCACGAGCTTCAGGTCCAACAGAGTAGCCAGTAGTCACAGAGGGCTCTTTACAGCAAAGTGAACTAAAATGGAGTCACACATAAACGTGGCTCCTCTGTCAACATGTCCCGCGCTCCGCAGCCAGTGCAGCCAGTGGGACACAGAGGGATGGGGCCTCTGCAGTGTCACAGCACGTCCCACAGAGCCACGCTGTTCTGGCGCAGACACACGAGAGTCACACCCACGACACCTGAGGCTTGGGCCTGCCAGAGGCGCGTGCACTGCAGGGGGCCAGGAGCGCAGACCCCACCCGAGCTTTCCAGCCACAAGTCCTGGGCCCAAGTCTTGCTACGCTGCAGGCCCCTGAGCACCTTACCAGCCGCTCTGTGTTTCACGTCCGTAAAATGAGGATGACGGCAGTATGAATTTATCAGGCCATGAGGGTGCAATGGGTGGATGCGGGTAAGACACCCACTGGTCCCAGCACAACCCGTGCTGCTCAGGCTGCGAGCGCTGAGTATTTTCTTTTTACACAGAGTCAGGCTGCTGTCATCTTGCCCCTGGGAGCACAGGCGCATGGCGCGTGTGTCTGACCCCTTCCTGTGCCCCGTGCCCAGGAACCCTGTGTCACTGCGGTAGGTCAGACAGTCCTTGCCGGCGTGCACACGCATCTCTGGAGCTTACTTGTACAGGAGGATGTCAGCGGCCTGGAGGACGGGGTACATGAGCAGGCCCACAGCGCCATCCTGCTTCGGCTTGGCGGTCTTTGCCTGTAGGGGCGCGAGAGAGGGGACAGAGATGCAACGTGAACCCAATTATGCTGCTAAATGAAGGGAGCGTAAAAGCCGGCCAAGGGCGACTTGAGGCCCCCTGTAACCGCAAGTGTATTCCTGGGGGCGTCTCTTCATGCTCCAGGCTTAGGCAAGAACGAGGTGAGTGCCTCTCACCACTGTCCTTTAAAGACCCTGCTCTCCTCCTAGTTCGTATTCATGCTGTTAAAGTAAATGCATAAATGCTTTTTATATTTCAGATCAGAAAAACTCTAGATTTCGAGGGCTTCCCTGGTGGCCTAGGGGTTAAGTCTCAGTGTTATCACCACAACAGTCAACGATGGTGACCTGAGTTCGATCCCCAGCCAGGGAGCTGACCCACACGGCGCGGCAGACCTCTCCTGCCTCGCCCGCTGCTCCCCTCAGCAGTGGATTTTGGTGGATCTGCCTGTTCTGCTCCCCACTCTCTCTCTGGAGAATCCTCTCACCCTCCACACCTGTAGCCTACATCCCAGTTCTTCTACGCAAAATAAAAAAATAAAATCTTAAAAAAAAAAAACTTCCAGACTTTACAGGTAAGGGCAGAAATATATAAATGTCTAAATATTACTACTGGTCAACATCAAATGCCCTTTCTTTGCTGTTGTACAGATTAGACAGTCTTCCTAATGGGGAAGCTGGTGGAAACGCCAGGGGTGGAAGTGGAAGTAGCTAATAACTGGCTGTAAACGAGGGTGCGCCCTCTGCTCACAGCCCCGTGGCCCCGCGCTCTTGCTGCAGCTGGGTTGCTGCCAGGCAGCCACGAGGGGGCCCGCTGTGTGCCTGTCACAGGAAATGCTTCCAGGTGTCGGTGTGTCATTCCTGTACAGTGACACATGTTAGCGGGTGTATTGCACCTGAGTATTTAATTGACATGAATCACTTCCCTCAAGTCCACTTGTTTCTGAACAAACTCAACAGCTGAATACCTGCTTCAGGAAGAAGCTCTTGTGCTCACAACTGGGGGCCCCCCACCAATATGCAGACACACCCCTGGAAGACGCTTTGCTCTAACCCTCTGAATGTCGAAGTACCATAATTTAGTCACGAACCAGCTTTGGTAACTTCAGGTGGTTTCTGGCTGACAGAAACAAAGACGTGCCATAGGCTGTCAGGTGGTTTGCACAGACGATGCCAGCAGCACATTTTCTCAATACACGTCCGTGGGCTGGGGCCAGTTCATAATGATCACCCAGCAGAGATGATGAGGGTTTAATTTGGAAATAAGCAAATGGGAAGAGACCCCAATTTTTAAAGATTCCTATGACACTAGATAATATTTAGTCTTTTTCTATAAGAAGACTGGATCTTGCTAGCACAGAGGAAGGGGGGTATATGAATAGTTATCGTCATCTCAACAACCCCCCAACGACCCCCTGAGGAAGTCTTTCCACTCCTGCTCTCCACCATCCCCGCCCGCCCCGTTACCCCAGTCCAAAGCAAGCGAGGCGCTCCGAGCCCCTCGCAGCACGGCAACCCTCCCGTGCTAGGCCTTCCCACACTTGCTGATTGCTTTTCTGTCCCTTCCCGATAGCGGCAGGCTTCAGGAAGGGCTACAGCGGCACCCCAGCCTGGCATCACGTGAGGCTTGTGCGAATGCACCGCAAGCCTCTGTGGACACTCAAGGGCCGAGGGATGGCGGCAGAAGCAGTGATGCTTCTAGAACAGGCCGCGGCTTGAAACCGTGTTTTTCCCACAAACGGGAAACAAGGCACCAGACTGCCGGGGCAGAGACTGCTCACTTGCCTGCGCTCGCAGGCCCTCGCGCTGTTCCCAGTGGGAACATTTCCCGTTAAGTTAGGACCCTCTGCTTATCAAAAGGACTTCAGCATTCAGTGCAGAGTGTTACCACAGCGTGGGGAAAAAAACGAAAAATGTAGAAGACATTATATAAAATTTTGTTTCCCGTTCTGGCAGGTGATGGAGCTGCACCCCCCAGCACCCCTCCGGGCGCTGCACCTTAAGGCGCTGTCTGTTGTCCCTCCTGCAAGTGTGAAGGCTTCTGCGAACCAGCTTTTAAGGAAACCATAGCCCTGAAAGTACGCTGGAAAAGCTCAAAACTGGAGTTAGCGATGAGGTGGTCAGGGGCTACCTACCCCCAGGTTATCCAATTGCAAAACTAAATGGAAGTAAAGCACTCTCAACTATCCAATTTGTCTTGCTCAGTTGAACGTCTTAGGAAAAGGATAGCCTTAATTTTCCTGTGGGTTTGAACTGCTGCCTGAACTCAAATTGTTTAAATGTTCAGTAAAATGCGTTGTCTCTTTTCTCCAAGATGAGAATATTCTTGCCTTGCTGCCAGCTAATTCCAGTGCAGACTGAAAGCAACTGGAGCCCGGGAATCCAGGAGCTGTGATTGCTGATTACAATGTGGTAGCTGCTAAGTCATCACCCAGGGTATCCACAAGTCAGCCTGCTCAACCATATGCAGAGAAAACCAGATAATCAAACACTGGACATTTTAACCCAGTCTTTAAGGAGGAAGGGGTCTTGGGAACCCTTATTTTGGTTTAACACCCCAAGGCAGAGAGCAGTGCCCTCCCAGCCACTAAGGGAGCCTCCTACACTCAGGATGTACAGAGCCAAGCACAAAAATAAACAGAGAGAAGGAAAATAGCTGTATTGGGGACTTGAACTCCTTTCTGATGAATAATTAGGCCCCTGGCCTTTACCTTCCACTGATGTAAGTGTTGTAATCGGGGTAGTCTGACCAGGCAGGTGAGGATCCAGCTTAACTGTGTGTGTTCCGACACCTGAGGAAGTAAAACAGCACATTAAAAAGCGGTCAAGGATGGGCCTCCCCTGGTGGCGCAGTGGGTTAAGCAACGCACTATGAAGCAAACCGCAGCCACTGCAGCACGAGTTCAATCCCTGCTGCCGGCCAGGGAGGGGACCCACATGGCGCGGCAGACCTCTCCTGCTGTGCCCGCTGCTCCCCTCAGCAGTGTACTTCTGTTATCTGCCTGTTCTGCTCCCCGTTCTCTGTGGTGAATCCTCTCACCCCCCACACCTCTGGTCTGTGTCCCAGTGCTTGTATGCATAAATAAATAAATCTTAAAAAAAAAAAAGCGGTCAAGGTTTTCTTCCATAATAGACAAAACTAAACAGACAACAGGTATTACCTGAAAAGGCTGAAATACCCCAAGTCAAGGTAATAAAGAAAAAAAAAATCTATACAGAGCACTGAGTCATAATGCATAGTTTTAATTTCATTATTTAACTTTATCTTTATTATTGAGGTCACATTAGTTACAACACTGAATGGGGCTCAGCTGGGGCACGGGGTCACGTCCCCCAATGCCTGTTACCACACCCAGAGCTGAGGCCCCCAAATCCTCCACCACCATCCACTGTGCCCCTCCCCTCACATGCCCTCAATTCCAGTCAGATTTCTAGGGTTTGTTACTGGTTTGGATTTTTCTGACCCTTTGTTGTGTTTCTCTATATTTCACATGTAAGTGAAACCATCTGGTATTTGTCTTTCTCTTTCTGATTTACTTAGCACATAATGCAGAGAATTTCAGGTGAAGAAAAAATCGTCAAAATTAACCTATATGATGACTTGTGTTTAAACTCTCTTTACAATATCCCTAGTGAGAGGATTTCATTATATCCTGAGGCATCTGTTCCATTTTCAAAAAGCTAAGGTTATTGAGCCAGACATGTACACTCAGACACACACACGCTCCAGTTCTCCCCAAATCAGTTCTAAATCTATGAAAGCAGGAAGGGACTGCACGTCAAGTGTTGAATCCTTTCACGATCTCAAGTTTAAGAATCACTTTTTCATCACTAAAAGTGTTTTTTAGTTTCTATTTCCTTTTCCTCTCCCTTCCTTTTGTTTAAGGAGGTTGAGTCAACAAGACTAAATTTTGTTTGTTTAAAAACCGGACTGAATCACACAGCTATTCATGACAACAATTGGGGCACTGCTTAGGTGCAGGCCAGCTTTAACTGATGCCCTAGGATTTAAGGCCCATGGACCTCGTTTCTGGACCTTAGGGATTCCCAGGGCTTCATTCATTGTGTTGTTTTTTTGTGTGTGTGTGTCCATATGATTTCCTTAAAAAGCAGAGTCTGTTGCCAACTCCGAAAAGTGGCCCCAAATGTGTTCTTTGTGGGTTTTGCAAAATGAACATAAAGGAATAAATGGAGCTGAATCAGCTCAGGCCAATTTCCTAGCAAGGAATCCCCATCTGGTGCAAGACAGTTTCTCAATTTCGCCCTCGATGTCTAGAGAAGGAAGAGTTGTTCTCCTGGGGTTTGACAACGAATCCCTTTTCAAGCCTTACAAGTCACTGAGCTGAACCTGCCATCTCTCTTCCGAGGGGCGTTCGAGTTGCGTCGAGGCCTGTGACTTCAACAGCACTGTCCATGCAGAGGGCCAGCTGCCGCTGTGGACGGCTGTCAGACAGGACAGCAAGCCTGGAAGCAAGCAGGAGAATCCCCGTCGTTCCGATCACCAAGCAAAACGCATTCCCAGTAGAACAAATGAAACTAGAACTGTTTCGGCATGAAGCGTAAGAGTGAATTCTTTTCTTATTCTTCACTGAATTGGAGAAAGGAATGAAAACGCAGAAAATAACCACGCACGTGTGGAAAGAGACAAGACAACTCCTTTCCTCCAGCTCTGGCTTAAAAGCTCAGCTTCAGTGTCATGCAAAAAATCCACCATCACATCTCCAGTGAAGTCAAGTATTTTCCTTGGAGGAGTTCTTTATTTGGACATGTGGAATGAAACTTATTCAACACTCTGCAGAGATCTTCCTGGTGTTTCCAAATAAGGGAGCAAAAATTAATCCAAGTAATCCTCATATAGAGAAAAGAAGGTAAAAGTTCAAAGACAATTCATCTCCACTATTCGTGGCCAGTTATTAGAGAAGGTAGTACACTCAGAATTTGGTGCTCTGAATTTATTCATATTCATGACAGTCTCCTGGAAGGATTTACATTACTAGGTGGGGAAAAGTGAAAATGGTACCTAAATAGAGCACGTTCTGATTGGTGCTGTGAAAGCACAAACAAAATCACAGTGTGATCTGCTTCAGCCACAGAGAAACAGAGGCGTGGAGGGAGAGTAAGGTGGCCTTCTGTCCATCCAGAAAGAAGCCAGCAGGTACTGAAGATCTTCCCCTCTGGCCGCCCCCCCAATATTATGATAAGGAAAAACACCCTCTCTCCGGTCAGTCATTTGCCGATGCGGTTCACTGCTATAAAACAGAGCCTGGGCATGAAGTATTCTGTAAATCCTTGCTGAAGGCGTGACCAATACCACCGGCTGCAGAAAAAAACGGTAAGGGCAGAAACAATCTACTAGATATAGCAGTGAATCTGTTGGTAACTCACACAAAAGCAGTTTCAGGGGTGTGAAAGGAGGGAAGCTAAATTGCAGTGGGTGGTTAGAGGACCAGCAGGCAGGGCATGAAGACAGGCAGACAAGAAGCGGAGCGGAGTGACTGAGAACTCCAGCTTCGGAGGAAGCGCCTGCATCTACTTACTAGTTGGTAAGTAGCGCCTGCATTCAGCCACTTGCTAGTTGGGTGTTACAGTGTAAACTATTTAAAGTCTGTGCTGTTCTCTCATTGATAAAAGGAGATTGATAATAGCACCCCCTGACAGTAAGCAGTCAATAAGTGATAGTTATTATTACTATATATAGACTATATATGTGTATATATACAAAGTCTTTTTCTTTTAATATTGTTTAAAGATTTACTTATTTATGCACACAAGAGCTGGGGTACAGGCCAGAGTCCAGGGACGTGAGAGGAGTCACCAGAGACAGAGTGGGGAGCAAAACAGGCAGATTGACTAAAACACACTGCTGAGGGGAGCAGCAGGCAAGGCAAGAGAGGTCTGCTGCGCCTTGTGGGTCCCCTATCTCCGGCCGGCAGCAGGGATGGAACTCGTGCTGCAGTGGCTGCGGTCTGCTTCATAGTGCGTTGCCTAACCCACTGTGCCACCAGGGAGGCCCTTCTTTTTAAAGATTTATTATGCATACAAGCACTGGGGTACAGGCCAGAGGTGTGGGCGGTGAGAGGATCCACCAGAGACAGAGTGGGGAGCAAAACAGACAGACTGACTGAAGCACACTGCTGAGAGCAGCAGCAGGCGAGGCAGGAGAGGTCTGCTGTACCCTGTGGGGGATTCCCTGGCCGACAGCAGGCATCGTGCTGTCATAGTACGTTGCTTAACCCACTGTGCCACCAAGGAGGACCACAAAGTCTTTTTAGAAAGACTTTATTTCAACTTTTATGTTGAGATAATTGTGGCTTCACATATAGTTGTAAGAAAGAAAACAGAGATCAGGAAGGGTTTCACCCACCCTCCCT
Organism: Galemys pyrenaicus; assembly: GCA_019455555.1. Taxonomy (NCBI): domain Eukaryota; kingdom Metazoa; phylum Chordata; class Mammalia; order Eulipotyphla; family Talpidae; genus Galemys; species Galemys pyrenaicus. The sequence goes on along the minus strand of JAGFMF010011645.1, from coordinate 1,615,339 downwards.
AGTGCAATGGTCTGCATTCACTGTAGCATAATATCACACCCAGGAAATCAAATTCCATTCAATTCATCCACTGTACAGACATTTTGCCAGTTTACCAGTATTCACCATGGGTGGGTCTATTTAGTTCTAGGCAACTTTATCAGATGGGTAAGATATTAAACAAAACATTCTTGAATAGTAGGACTTTTTGAAACTAGTAGAAAAACTAAATCAATTAATTATATTTTAAATTTCCTTTGCTCATTAAAGATTTATACCAGTATTCAAAAAATACTGAACTCCACACACAAAAGAATGAAACTGGATCAGTATTATCTTGCATACACAAAAGTTAACTCAAGTTGGATTAAAGATGTAAGATCTGAAACATTAAAATACATAGAACAAAAGAGGCAGAGCCAGTCTATAACTATTTACTATAACATGGGCCTCAATGATATATTTTGGGGCTCAACTCTTGCATGGGAAACAAAAGCAAAAATGAATAAATGTGATTAGCAAATATACAATTTCAACAACTATCTACTGACTATGCAAACATTTTTGTGTACACAGTGACGTGAAAATCTTCAAAAGGGGACCAACTGTACTCTGGATTAAACTTCCTTAGAAAAGTTGAATTTCCATTGGCTTGCCTGATGAAACAACGGCAGCACAGGGAAAGAAACTATGGTTAAAATAAAAAGACACCCTACTGAATGGGAGAAAATATTTGCATATCACGCATGGGACAAGGGGCTAATATCCAAGATCTACAAAGAACTCATATAACTCAACAAAAAGAAAACAAAGCCCCAATAACAAATGGGCAAAAGACCTAAATAGGCATTTCTCCAACGAAGATGCGCAGATGACCAACAGGCACATGAAAAAATGTTCATCATCACTCATCAGGGAAATGCAAATCAAAACCACAGTGAGCTGCCACTTCACACCAGTGAGAATGGGCCGTATTAAAGAGAACAGAATCACGAGTTGGAAAGAATATGGAGGAAAAGGAACCTTCAAGCACTGTTGGTGGGAAGGGAGGCTGGCCCAACCTCTATGGAGAACAGTATGGAGGTTTCTAAAAACATCGAAAGTAGGTCTACCTTATGATCTGGCAATTCCACTCCTAGGTATCTACCTGAAGAATACAAAAACACTCAATGGAAGGGATGTGTGTTAGCAGATGTTCACTGAGGCAGCATCTACCATAGCCAAGTGATGGAAGCAACAACAATGACCAACATCAGATAAGCGGATTAAAAAGAACTGGTATTTTTAAAAAGTTGCAGTAAATAGATGAAATGGAATACTATTCAGCTATAAGAAATGAACTCTTGCCATTTGTGACAACATGGACAGAACTGGACAGGGATGACGCTAAGTGAAATAAGTCAGGAGGACACACTTTCCCGCCTATCCTAGGTTAGTATTACCTTGATATCAAAAACCAAGAAGGACATCACAGACAAAGAGAACTACTGACTAATACCTCTTGTGAATATAGAGGTAAGAATCCTGGACAAAATTCTAGCGAAGCAAATCCAATAACCAATGTAAAGAATTATACTTATGAGATTTATTCTGGAAATGTATGTTTGGTTTAACATCCAAACATCACTCATTGTAACATTCCAGTAATCCAAACACAGAGGTACTGGAACAAAGATGGACTGCATAGGTAGTGAATAGAACTGAAGCCCCAAACCAAATCCATGCACCTAAGGTTAACTGATTTTCAACAAGGATGCCAACATCATTCAATGGGAAAAGAATAGTCTTTTCAATAATTGAGTATCTTTTTTTTAATAAATTTTTTTAAATTTACATATGATAATTGAGTATCTTAACAGCTAAGACAACTAAAGATCTACACATACATGTCTGCGTGCAAAGGGATGATGGTGGAGCCTTACTTCATCAGACAGAAGAGGTAACGTAAAATGATTTACAGACCTAAATGTAACAGCCAAAACTATAAAATGCTTAGGAAAAATCCATGACAGTAAGTATCTATAAAAAAGTATTCTGGGGTTAAACAATGGCCTGCTCAATATGATGCCAAAAGTACAGACAAAAAGAGGGAAAAAATAAACAAACTGGAATCACAAAAATGAAAAATGTTTGTGTTTCAAAGGACACTATCAAGAAAGTGAAAGAATTCCCCAAAAGGGAAAAGACGCTTGCAAATCATATATGTGAGCGGGAACTGTGTCCAGACTATAAAAGAAATTTTATAACTCAACAATAAAAAAGACAGATAGGCCAATTAAAAATGGACAAAGGACTTGAAAAGATACTTCTTCAAAGAAGATATACAAGTGCCAATAAGCACATGAAAAGATGCTCAACCCCATGGGTCATTAGGAAATGCAAATCAAAACCATGCTGAGGTACCACTTCACTCTAGGATGGCTTCAACTTAAAAAGACAGATGACAGCAATTTCTGGGAAGGAAGCAGAGAATCTGGAATCCTTACGCACTCCTGGCCACTTTCAATACAGTTTAACATTTCCTCAAAATGTTGAACACTGAGTTACCATTTTATCAACAATTCCATTCCTAGGTGTGCATCAAAGTAAACAAAAACATATAGCCATACAAAAACTTTGCACAAAGGTTCAAAGCAGCGTTATTCGCAGGGCCTAAAAAGTGGAAAAAAACTCAAATGCTCATGGATTGGTGAGTGAATGAACAAAATTCATTTGACGGAGCATTGGTCAACCATGAAAAGGAATTCGGTGCTGATAAATGCCAAAACCCTGATGAGCATTGGTAGCATGATGCCGAAGGAAAGAAGTCAATCTTGAAAGAACACATACTGCACAGTTCCATTTGTGTGAAATGCTGAGAAAAGGCAAACCCATACAAGACAAACTGACACCTCTCCCCTGTCATTCTGCTAGGCCTTTCTGCTGAACTCCAGGCTCAGGTTCAACTATGTAGTCAGCACCTTGACATGGAATCTCAAGGACACCTCAGTGCAGATGCCGGATCCCTCATCCCAAGCCTTCCCCACCGACAAGTGTCACCCCGTCAGTGGCATTTCCAGCCTTGCAGCTGTTAAGCAGAAACCTTGGTGTGGGTCCTGATTCCCCCTTTTCTTTCACCCCCGCATCGTGCCATCTGCAAAGCGTGTTGCTCCTTCCTTCAGAATATGCTCAGAATCTTCCCACTTCCACCACTATTGCTACCGTTGGTCTAAAGCACCATCAATGCTCACCTGGATAAAGGTAACAACTTCTAACTGGTCTCTCCGTGTCAACCTACCCCCCATTCATTCTATTCTTAACACAGTAGCCAAAACATACCGTGTCGCTTTGCTTAAAAGTCTCTACTTCCAGGCCTCCCTGGTGGTGCAGCGGGTTAAGTGCCTTAATGTGAATGCAGCTGCTGCAGAGCAGCGCGGGTTCGATGCCCAGCCAGGGAGGGGACCCGCATGGCAAGGCAGACCTCTCCTGCCTTGCCCGCTGCTCCCCTCAGTAGTGTATTTCGGTCGATCTGCCTGTTCTGCTCCCCACTCTGTCTCTGGTGAATCATCTCACCTCCCGTAACTCTGGTCTGTACCCCAGTTCTTGTATGCATAAATAAATAAATCTTTAAAAAAAAAAAAGTCTCTACTTCCTGTGTCTTCAGAGTAAACAACTTTAAATATTCCTTCCTTATAATGGCCTATCAGCCCAGACAGGATCCTCCCCTCCCTTCACCCTTGTCGCACCTGTGATCAAATCCTCCTCCTCTCCCTCTCTGCTCCCCTTTCTCTAATCCTGCTAAGCTGGATTTAAAATACAAAATCACAAAAACATATTGCGGTGTGAAAAAAAGGAAAACTGCGGAAAGGGACAACAATATAGCACAAGTTTTGTGAATTTTTAAAAGCCACACAAATAAAGGTACTATGCATAGTTGTTGGAAGAATGCATGAAAAGAAGCACGAGATAACTGACAACATTGATACCATAGCCAAGATTTTGCTTGCTGAGAGCTATAGGCAGGGAAGAAGGGAGGAGGGGCAGAACGAGGAGGGGAGGGGAAGGATTAAAGAGGTCTTCAACTCTATTTTTTTTTTGATATAAGGAAATCAAAGAAATATGAAAATGTGAACAATAATCATCCTTGGTGCTGGGAACATGAGTGCTTGCTATGTTATTCTATGTATTATAAAACTTTTAAAAGACAATTGAATTAACAAAAAGCACAGGACAGCACAATTCCAAAAACTATGGCCATTAGGAATCAATCAAACCCATTCAAGCAATTAGCTGGTTCAGTAAACCCAGGGTCGGATGTCTAACATACCCCCAGTGTCCCTTATGACTTAACTATTTCCCATATAAATGTTATCTTCCCAGGGACCGCGTCCTGTACGTTTTGATGAGGACACTTGGAAGACTACTCAGACTCATAAATTCCCATTTATCACTTCCTCTCAGAAACCAGCGATTTCATGCTGAGTTATTTTTATTAGACTCTTATCATCCCCATGACAAATCCCCTTAACAGGGACTTTGCTGGAGGATCTGATTTTAATTAAAGAACTCTTTTATCAATGATAAACTCCCACTCTCTTCAACTGGTTCATCTTTATAGGTATTTCTGTTTGCCAAAGTCTTGCGAAAATATTTTATTTTCGAATATAAAGAGAGGCACTGCCATTCATTTGCTCTCCATCTCCCACTCTAGTCCACCTTTAAACAAGTTTCCACAGTATCGAGGAGTCGGGGGTGCGGTAGCGACGTTAGAAACAGGGTAGAAGCAGAGCGAGAGGTGGAGTTGGCCGGGCATTTGACGTCGTAGTTTTGACCAGCCCTATTTAGACTCTAAAAGGGGTTCTCAGAGCCTGAGTGACCTGCTCAGGTACGGCACCAAGAAGACTCAGGCCAACTATTCAGCACATCTGACCTTTTCTTTTCCGCTGTCCGGATCCTTGGAAAGGGCCGGCGTCGAGGGCGTATGAGGATGGGGCTGATTCTTGCGGTCCCGGGCGCAGCAGCTCAAACACCACGACTTGCTCATCAAGTCACAGCTGCAGAGGTGTCCCACGGAGGCGAAGGCTTGTAGAGGCCAGACGTTTGAGTCCAGTCATGTAATCGCTTTCCCAGCTTCTCGTCGTGAATTGTGCCACAGGTCACTTAGATGCTTTTCTCTCGCTAGCAACTTGGGAGGTGATGCCAACACCCCCCGGGGCCACCCGCCCTCACAAGCTGGTGCCCTGTCCTGATGACACGTGCACCCGCTGACGGTGGCGTAGCGTCTCTGAGGGTTCCGCAAACACAGATAACATGGGTTGTGTGAAAACACCAGAGGCTTTCTGTCCAGTTTGAGGCCTTGGTTTTACACTTCAAAGACACGGGGCAGCGGGGCGGGGCGGTGTAAGTCTTGCCTGTACTCGGTGAGCCAAGGCCTGCAGGCAGTCCCTTTGGCCTTCATTCAGAAACTCATCCCACCCACAGTCCCCTACCTGTATTATTATGATGACTTTTTAAAATCATAATCATTTTTATTTGTGCATAGAAAAACTGGGACATAGGCCAGAGGTGCAGGGGGTTGAGAGGATTCACCAGAGCCAGAGTGGGGAGCAGAGCAGGCAGATGCTGCTGAGGGGAACAGCGGGGAGGCAGGAGAGGACTGCTGTGCCCTCTGGGTCAGCTCCCTGGCCAGAGATAGAACTCAGGCCACAGTGGTGATAGCTTTGACTGACCCCTAAGCCCCCAGGGAGGCCCTATTGTGATGATAATGATTTTACTTTCCTGGGAAACAAAACCTAACTCCTACATAAAAGGTTAAGGCCACATCCCAGAGCCCCAGACCCCAAGGGCCTCTTCCAGCTTTCCCTGAACAGTCTCAGGCTCTATGTAACTCGAGGACTGACAGCCTGAGCTGTCCCCTCCCAGGCCACTGCGCAGAGCTGCACCTAAAGCTACGAGCTCCAGCTTACTCCATCTGCAGGGCGATTGGATCTTAGAGCACAAGGGAAGGAACGACTAAAGATGAGGAGGCGGGCACCTCAGAGACAGCGGTGGGATGAGACTGGATCTGCACTCAGGCCTGGTGGAAGTAAAAGAGCACAGACTCTGGCGCTGGGGTGGGAACTCTGCCCAAAACACAAACACGCACAGGCAGGCGGCCTCTCCTCTCCTCTCCCCTCCCTCTCTCTCTCTTCTCTCTCTCTCT
>JAGFMF010011645.1:1591627-1609041 GCA_019455555.1 Galemys pyrenaicus | reverse complement strand
CTCTCTCTCTCTCTCTCTCTCTCTCTCTCTCTCTCTCTCTCCCTCTCTCTCTCTCTCTCACACACACACCTTTCAGAAGAGAGCTCTGTAGAACTCCCCACATATGGCAAACATATTTCAGGGGCAGCACCATGACTAGAGGCCTTAGAGAGAAAGAAAAAGAAAATAATGTGAAAAACCCTCCATAAGTCTAAATTGTTCCAGTCGGACTGCTGAGAAAGAATGCAAAGGATGGCGCTGAAAATCACCGGTAAATCAGCATTATAACATCTCTAAATTCTTTTCCTGCTTCCAGTGGCGAGAGCGCCTCCTGATGGACGACCGCAGCGGCTGCAAGCGGCCTTTCCGGGAAGCCTCTGGCAAGCACCAAGGTGTGCGTAGGAGAGCACGTTACAACAGGGTGCTTTCCTTCAGCTCACAGCTTCAAAAATGTTAAATTTCACTTGTAATTAACTGTGTGTGGGGTGGGGGAATGCAGTGATAAATCATTCTAACTGGTGTGGTTGTCAACACTTTGTTTTCTAAATTCCTATCCTTTTGGCTACATATTTAACGAGCAATTAAAAGCGAAAATGTGCTAGAAAACTCCCAATATAAGGAACTAACAAAAAACCTTGTTAAAATGCACACAAATGATCCCTCAGTGACCTATGATTGATCTTTGAAATGTTCTCAAAAGAAAATCCAAAAAAAGTACCTCTGGAGGTCCTGGTAGAATTGGACTGTGTCATCTGAACACAAAGCAAAGTGAGGGTAGAAAGTGTGCACTGCTGAGTGATAGGGCGATGTTGTCAGGGGCCTCATGTCTTTTTTAAAAGATTTTTTATTTTATTTATGTATATAAGAACTGGGGTAGAGGCCAGAGGTGTGGTGGGGTGAGAGGATTCACCAGAGGAACAGAACAGGAAAGATCAACTGAAACCCACTGCTAACGGGAGCAGCGGGTGAGGCAGGTCTGCTGCGCCATGTGGGTCACTCCCCTGGCCAGCTGCAGGGATCGAACTCGTGCTGCAGTGGCTGCGGTTTGCTTCATAGTGTGTTGCTTAACCCACTGAGCCATCAGGGAGGAAGCCGCCTCGTTCTTAAAGGAATTTTTAGTTAAACAGGGTAGGAGGTGTTAGACAGTAAAAACGAGTCCTGACTTTGTCAACTACAAGCCGTGTGATTCAAGCAGCTAATTAAGAAGAGACATTGTTAGCGTTGGCTAAGTATTAGGTACCTCTGAGAGACGGATTTAAGCACATTTTCTAATTCGCTAAATCCACTCAGCCTTGGACCTCGTTTCGGGAAAGAACACAGACTCCGATCTTGTGCCTCGATGTGGGTTAAAAGAGGTCAGACCCAGGACTTCTTTTACATGCTAAATCTCTGACATTTAAAAACTTGAGTTTTACAATGGAATACTATCTAGCAATCAAAAAAGATAAACTAGAGTCATTTGTAGAAACATGGATGGAGCTAGAAGGGATGATGTTCAGTGAAATAAATCAGAAGGCAAAAGCAATATATTGGATGGTTTCACTTTTAGGAGGACTATAAAGGAACAAAAAAGGGACTCAAGGAAAAGAACAATAACAAAAAAAAAATCACAACACAGCAAGAACAAAAAGACAAAGACAAATCAGAGGGACTCGGATGAGGGCAGAGAGAGCACAAGGGATGAGTTCCATGGGGACCACAATTGATGTCAAATATATATATATATAAATTAATTAATTAAAAAATAAAAATATGAGTTTTCTCATAAACATGGCATCCATTATTTTTTCCTAATCAAAATCACTATGATGATGTTGTCTTCAGTTCCCATCTACTGGAGACGCCCTGGGGTGAGAACAATAGCCGTCAGTGGTTGATCTTTGTATCAGAAAACCAAATGAGCACGCCAGATGCTTCTTTCATCTCTGTGAACACTGCAAATAAAATAAAATAGGACGTTTCTGGAAGACTAGGTTCACCGGGGACTGGTTCTAAGAAACAAAAGTTAGTGCGCACCCAGTGTCAAGACTATGCTGAGGCATGGCTTCCCACCCCCTCCTCCAACACCCTGAAGCACAACACTGTTCTACAGGAGGTGAAGTGGGGGGGCTCCTTCCCAGGTACCCGGGACGCTGGGCAGACCCCTTGAACAGCGATGAGCCCCTCGGCGGTCAGTGATCTACAGCCACCAACCAGCGCACTCAGGAGAGTGCCAAGAGAAAGCCACAGAAACGGAAGGTTTATTTTTATGCTCCAAAGGACACATCTGATCACAAAAGAACCACACCCAGACAAGCCATCTCAGGCAGGAAACAAAGTGAGGACATAAAAATAAAATTCACTAATTTTATGGAAATCAAATTAACTTTAATCAACAAATCAAAAGGCATGAAGCAAAGCACCCAAGAGCCCAGGCAATGTGTAAACCTTGGCTGGGTCTTCATTCAAACAAGGCAACTATACAAGATACTTTTGGGAGAACCGTAATTTGAATATGAACTGGGTATACCGGATGGTAACACAGAATTATCATTAGCTTTGTTAGGTGATGACAGGACTGTGGTTATGTACAATAAAATTCCTTTATTTATGGAGAGGCACACTGAAATATTTAAGGCACAAAAGACCAAGATGTGTGGATTCTGTTCTAAACTATTTCAACAAAGGCTCATAAGGCAAATCACAAAGTGATGGGGCATGGTAGACTAGTCTACCTTTCTAATTTTCTTTATCAAATATCTTAAAGATGAAAGAAAACCCGATTAAATAGCCAGTTTACACATTGAGTTGTACTAATTTGGCTGCTGCAGTCATAAAAGGAAATAGTTCAGATTAAGTATGTCCTGAGGACAGAAAAACACCTAAGGGTGCTCTGTACGTTATATTTGAGGGACAAAGTACAATGAGCGCCTTCCTCAGATCTTACTACAAACTATCAAAAATACCCCACAGGAGCCAAGGTCAGGGAAGCGGAAGGGGAGACTGATAGACGGCCCGGACCTGAGCAAGGCCATGAGCTCCACTTTCCCACCCACACCCACAGCCACCTGGAAAACGAGTGAGCTCATGATATCCCGGAATACTTAGAGGAAAGGCAATGTTATTGTCCTTCATCTATGAGGAAGCTCTTGCAAAGTCTCCCACACTGGCATTCTGAAACACAAAGTGCCATGTGAAAGATGGTATCTCAACGAGGTCATGGCCCAAAATCCACTGCCGAGGGGAAAATGTATAATCCACCATCAGTCCTGAGTGTCTGAACTCGATGTGCAAGCACTGGACGTGGCTGTAAGACTTTAAAGGCACTTACGAAAAGCAATCTGGCAAGTATTTACTTTGTGAAGATGAGACAATTTCTCCTCTAAGAAGGATGGCATGAGATACTGGGAATACAAGTTTTAGAAATAGTCTCATGTCAGGTCTCCCTGGTGGCTCCAGGGGTTAAGCACCACACTATGCAGCCACTGCAGCATGAGTTCGATCCCCGGTCAGGGAGGGGAACCACATGGTGCAGCAGACCTCTCCTGTGTTGCCCGCTGCTCCCCTCAGCAGTGGATTTCAGACCATCTGCCTATTCTGCTCCCCACTCTGTCTCTGGTGAATCTTCTCATCTTTCTCCCCACACCTCTGACCTCTACCCCTGTTCTTGTATGCATAAATAAATAAATATTTTAAAAAAACAGTCTCATGAATGGATCCAAGAACTTCAGTGGGGTGGAAATGATGTCCTTGAAAATGTATCTGGTGACTCCAAAAGTGACTAATGAGAACTGGCATTACAGAATTTCATGAAATAGCAGAGACACATCCTCTCCAGGAGAAGGGAAGAGCACTTCTGAGATAAAAGCTCCAGACTGGTGAGTATATGGGGTGGTTCGAGGAAGGTAAAATGTACCCAAGGAGCTGGTGGGTGAGGACGTTGTACAACACACGTCTCCAAATATCTGAAGACCCGTCATGTGGGAGACAGAGCTGATTTATTGTATATTTTTAGAGAGTAGGAGTTAAATGAATGGATGAAAATTATAGGGAGGCAGATGTTTGCTCAATATAAGCAAGTACTTTAGAGCAATTAAATCTGTCCATGACTGAATTTGAAAGGTCACGTGTAAGTAAATGTTTCCTGACCAACTCCAGGAAGGAAATTGAGGTAAATTGCCTTTATGGTCATTTTAATGATTAGATACTATTATTTTATCTAGTGATCTCCAAGCTGGCAACAAGTTTAAGTTAACAACTGCATTTATTTTTGGGAGGATACTCTTCATTTATTACATATTTTTTTAAACAGTTGGCTGTGTGAATCATTCTATTAAGTTCTGTGGATGATAAAACATAAAAATATTTGCCAAAAATGTCTGTCAAAAGTTTACGATTAAGGAAGGTGAGCTCCACGTGTGTAAGATGCTCTACACGTGAGCACACGTTAACATGGTCACAACATGCACGGATGCTACTTCTACCTAGACTCAAGCTTTGCCACGAGATTGAGGGAGATCCGTCATGAGCGTGTAAACCAGTTAAAATGTTCATCTCTGCCAGGCAGTCTCTTAGGTGTCTCTTAAGACCAGTTATCTGCTGTCCAAGAGTAAACCAGTTTATCCAGAGTAAAGATAGGAGCCAAATATTTTAGCTTAGTTCTGAAGCCTTCCCTGACTTGGACTCAAAACACTGGACATTGTCTTCCAATTTCCCAGCTTGCTCTTTCAAATCTTCTCAAAAGCTATTATACAGAGAGCGACTGTGGGGGAATTAGCCAACAGGCCTTCCAAATGCAATACCCAATAAAGCAACATTGGAGCAACATGAAACCCTTGGCCACTAAATTCCATCCTTCCCCACATTCGTCAACAGCATGACTTCATCAACTTGAGAGCAACCCAATAGAGAAAAACCAATCCCAGATTAAAAGTAATAATGAAATACAACTTCTTGGGCCTCCCTGGCAGCACAGGGGGTTGAGCGCCGCACTGTGAAGCATCCACAGCACAGCAGCACAAGTTCGATCCCCAGCCTCTCCTGCCTCGCCCGCTGCTCCCCTCAGCAGTGTATTTCAGTCGATTTGCCTATTTGTTCCCCACTCTGTCTCTGGTGAATCCTCTCACCTCCAGCAACTCTGGCCTGCATCCCCGCTCTTGTATGCATAAATAGATCAATCTTTAAAAAAAATAATGAAATACAACTTCTTGATGTATGCAGTATTATAAACTCGGTAAGCATAATGGAGGAACAGTTAAAAAATATCATTTCAACATAATAATACTTACTGATAAGAACACAGGGAAAACACTAAAGTGAAACAATCACATCTGACGAATCTTCCTTGAACAATTATTTTTAATCACACCCAGGGCCTCTGTAAACCATCAGATCTTTCCACCATCTGAAAAGAAAAGTTCTCTCAGTTCAACTCTGGGAAGCTGACCTGAGACTGCTGGAAAAGGGTGCTCTTCTCGGGGTTTATGCCGCAGGCGAGGAGGGCAGCCGCCATGTCCAGGATGCTCTGGCGGAGGACGGCAGGGTCCTGGGGGACAGTGATAGAGTGTAAGTCGACGATGCTATACAGCACAGAGCCGTGCTCCTCCTGCAGCTTCACCCAGCTCTCGATGGCACCCAGGTAGTTGCCCAGGTGAGGGATTCCTGTGGGCTGAATGCCAGAGAACACTCGCTCCACAGCATCTTTCTGAAACAAAGGAAAACAAGAGCCGTGAGCCTCTACCCACGTGACCATGGCTATGCTGACCGGTGTTTTTGTAAGCTACACTCTGACGACCATCGTCCTCGTGCGTTTATTTGGTGCCTGCTCTGTGAAAAGCACTGTGATATTAGCACAGAAAGTGGTACTTAAATTACCTTTTTTTAACTCAAAAGCTTGCCAGTACAAAGGCACATAAGAAGTGTGGCATCTTCAAGAGAATACAATCGAGTTGGAAGGGGAAGATTGGGTTATGAGAAGTAAGTACAATGCAGCACATGAACATGACCAGCTCAAAAGACACTTGTGGGGACAGGCCAGATTCGCAGGAGGGGGGCTGATGCTGTGCTTTTGAGGCTTGGCGATAAGGTGCAGGCAGACAACCAAATTTCATGGGGCCCCAAGGATTTCTCTGTGATGTCACTTGTTTTGCAGGTAAGGCAATGAAAACCACTGGCTTAGGGTAAAATACTACTGTTATTTACTTAATCCAGATGTTATTAAAAATAATTGCTGTTACTGTAATTTATCATGTAGCATCTCAGGCTAGAAACTAGGAAGCATACACTCTGATATTAACGCTTGATACAGTTATTGAGCTCGTACTTGTTTTTTTATTTCTTCAAAATGAGCTTTCAATGTTGCATAGTTCTTTAAATTATAAAAACATTTTTGTCATGATTATGTTTTCCTACTGGTCTGCACTGTCAAATATTGACGTTATATAGGAAATGAGAAAGAATGTAAAACAAGGTGAAAAAATGCTGTTTTCACCTTGAATGATTTTTGCAGCTCACAGTGAAAAACCAAAAGTGAGTAACTATATTTATAAATAGTTCTGGTTTTGTACATAAAACGAAGGTGAATATATCAGTAAATGTGCTATAGTAAAAAGGTTCTGAAATAATAAAACACATAATTATAATTTTTGCAACAATAATAAAAGTATCAATAACAGCAAGCAAAACTACTGGACAGTGGATCTGCTGCAGGCATTATTGCTCAGAGCTTTATGTACATCAGTGTTTTAATCTTTACAGTACCCACTATGGTAGCCTGTTGGAGACCCCTAAGGCCTGGAGGGCTGGGACAAGGAAAATATCCGGGTCATGGCCGGAAGACTGGGCATGGCTAAAACAACCGGTCAGCGTGGGTTGGAAGACCGGCCCGTGCACAGAGCAGGAGGTTCTTTCTTAAGCCACGGAAACCATTGCCGGGGGAGTCAGCTAGAGCAGAACCGAGAGCAGCACAGCCTGATAATGCAGAACCTTGGCAGTGAGTATGTGCTGGAGTAATGCTGAAGATGAAGGAATAAAAGAATAAACCATTGTATTGGAGCTAACCTTAAAGGGGGGAAATTTTTCTCAATAGATATGTGCTGTGCCGGATACTCACACACTTGAATTCAGAAGAGAGAGGCCTTGCATCCCCTGGAGGCCGCTTTTTAAAAAACCATTTTATGTCTGTCATTTCTTTATTTCCTGGTTCACTTGGCGCCTCTCCTCAACCCTGTTCCCCGGAGCTGGACTCCGGCGGTAGGCATATCATTATCTCCCAGTTTACAGATGAGTAAACTGAGGCTCACAGACATTAATAGACCGCCCACGACGAATAGTAGTAAGAGGTAGAAGTGGGATTCCAACTGAGTGTCTGTGACTTCAAAGTCCACGTCCTCCTTTCACAAGCTCCATACTTTGTTTTTAGCTATGATGCACGAAGACTTTATTCTATTCATTGTATTCGTTTTGCAGCTTTCCTGGAGGTTTGAAAACTTGCAAAAAAAAAAAAACTTACAGAAAAATAAGAAGATTCGTACACACTCATCTTTGCATATAATGTGCCAATTCCCCTGGTGCATTCACCAGGAGCAGAACCGCTGGGTCGCTACACGTATACATGTCTTCATCTGCTCCTCAGCCTGGGGTAATCTGCGGTTTCTGCCAGCAGTTCTGTGGTCCCACGTCCTCTCCAGCCCTTTACCGGCAGATTTATTTTCAGCTAATCTGGAGGACATGAGGCAGACGATCGTTAGGGTTTAATTGCGTGTGTGTGATTGTCAGAGAAGCAGAAGTCATGGTTTTTGCTATTTCTATTTTCTTTGGTGTGGTTGCTCAAGTTATTTTGTGTCTTTTTCTCAGATTGGATTGTCTTTTTACTGATTTAAGAAATTTTACATATGCTGGGTGTGACTGTGTCCATTACATGTGTGGCCAGGATAGTCTCTCATTGTGTGGGTATTTGTCTTCTTCGAGTAATCTTTTGGTGAAGAGATGTTCTGAATTTTAACAATTCGTCATTTTTTACTATGGGCTTTTATGCCATAGAAGAACTCTTTCAACACCCTGAGGCCATGAACATAGTGACTGTGTGCATATGTACATACAAAGCACATGTGTGTCTACACTTTGCATTTTATCTTTCACATCTAAGTCTGTGTCCATTTGGAGTTTTGTTGCTATGGGGTGAGATAGTCACTTCTCCCCAATATGGATACCAAACTGTTCCAGCCCCAAATGCCTTTGATCTCTCCATTCTGTCCCACTGATTTCCTGATCTATGTGTCTGTATCTGCACCCAACCACAGCTGCTTTGTTAATAAGTCTTGGAGCCTGGCACAGCAAGTCTTTTTATGTTCAAGAGTATCTTACTCCTTCCTTGCCCTTTATACTCCTCAATACATTTTAGAATCATTTTGTCAAGTTCTCAGAGAAAATAAATCCTGTTGGGGTCTGGATTGTATTGATTGCTACAGGTCGCTTTAGGGGAGAACTGACATCTCAATAGGATTGTATCCTCTAATCTAGGAAACCGTTTAACAAGAGGCTCTAATTCATGTAAAACAGGTTGACTATTGCTGATAAGACTAGATTGTATAATTTCAGTTTGCTAAGAGATAACCCTGAGGTGATGGATGTGTTGGGGCTCAATGGAAACACCTCACCTTGACGCATGCTTTATTGCATCACTTTATCAGGTTATACCTCAATAAAGCTGAAATTTAAAAAAGGAAAATGATGTTAAAAACAAATCTTTATCAATAAATGTAACACTAGCTCCTAAGGGCAAATTTACTTTAGATATGTTAGTAGCAAGGCTACTCAGGTTTTGTCCTTCTCTTCCCCCAAGAACTTTAAATCCTATAAATCTAGTCTCTTTCCCCTGTATCTGCTTATTTTCCTCTCTACTCCTGAAATGATAGCCCTAAAACTGAACAATACATCACAGCGCATCATCCAGGATTGTGCTCGATCCAAACATTCAGGAGACTCAAAAGAACTGTGATTCTGACAATATGAAAACTATCCTTTTGGAGATCAAATATAATACTGCAAACAAATATAATCTTATTGACTTTCCCCCAGTAAACCCTCAGATGAGTAACCCCCCCCAAATCATACTTTAGAAACAGTATTTTTAAAGTTCTGGAGTTGAGGGGCCTCCCTGGTGGCGTAATGGGTTGAGCAACGCACTCTGAAACAGACCACAGCCAATGCAGCCACTGCAGCACAAGTTCGATCCCTGCTGCCTGCCAGGGAGGGGACCCACAGGCAGCAGACCTCTCCTGCCTCGCCTGCTGCTCCCCTCAGCAGTGTGTTTCAGTCCATCTGCCTGTTCTGTTCCCCACTCTGTCTCTGGTGAATCCTCTCACTCCCCACACCTCTGGCCTGTACCCCAGCTCTTGTGTGCATCAATAAATAAATCTTAAAAAAAAAATAAAGTTCTGGAGTTGAGAGAGAGACAGAGGGAGAGAAGGAGGAGAGAACAGAATACGCACTATCGAGGCTTCCTGAGTCTCCCTGGGCCTGTAACCAGCGCTCTGGGTTTCTGATCTGGGAATAAGCCCATGAGCTCTCGGTGAGGTGGAAAATGATTAATGTGCTTTAGGGACAGACTGACGAGAGAAAGCAAAGTAGAAAAAACAGCTCTGCGCTTAATAAATGGGAGAACGAAAAAAGAAAAACACCGCCGAGAAATCTTCGACCTGGGACGAAGAGGAACTGTTTATATCATGGCAAGGATTATGAAGACGAGGAATATCAAGCAGGAAAAGAAGAAGAAAAAAAGATTTTGAATATTTCCACACAAATTCCTCCCTGGTCAAACTACGGAATCATTCCCAGGAGAAATGGAGAGACTAATTCTTGAGAAAACTGGAAGAGAAAAGCACTGGAGGACAGACTGTGGGAAAAAAAGACCAGTGGGAACGGGGCAGACATGACCTAATACATCTTTTCCATCCGTTTCTGTGATTCTATACATCCATGCAGAGCGAATGATGTTATCAAGAAACAAGAGCAACAAGACATGTTTTGTTCCATTTTCAAAAAGCTATTAAAAATAATATGGGCTCTAAATGAGAACTGGATTCCTGGTCTTAAAAATATACAGAGCACCTCCGGCTCTCCGCCATGAGTTCATGTTCCTGTCGGTTCCCCCTGCGAGAACAGCAGGCAGCCCGCAGCATGGCAGGGGAGACACGCCTGGTCCGTGAAATCACAGGGCTGGAATGTGGAGCTGGGTGGTGGGAGGATGGGGGTTCTGTATTCAAAAGCACGAGCACTGGAAAAGAATGAAAATGAAAGGAGCCTGGGTTCCCCAGTGGACAGGAGGCAAACCACAAAGAAAACAGCCTCAAGACGCAGTGGGGGCCTCAGGTCAAGTCAGATTCCACCCCAGGGTAGAGATAAGAGAGGAGCGTTTTACAAATATTTCTTCCTTTTTACTTCAGGTGTATTTTCTGAAAACAAATGTCACTTCCAATCAATGCATTCATTGGCTCACTTTTAAAATGGAATTAGCCTTACGAATGGGCAGCTTCAGCCCTGGGATTTGATATAGTCCAGAAAGAGGGTAGATGTTGGAATACCAGGGAGAAGAGATGTGTCCACATGAGAGGTGTAACTAAGACCGTTCTTGTCCTGAGGAACCAAGCATATAGAAAATTCATCATCATCTTAATTTTAATTATTGCACACAAAAGCAGTTGAAAAATCCCAAGTTGCAACCTATGGCAAAAGATAATTTTGGGGACTGCTAAGGAGAGCTTCTGTCCCTAACCCTAAGTGAATAAGACGCTGAAAATAAGGGCCTTCTTGGTGGCCTAGGGGTTAAGTCTCAGCACTATCACCGTTACAGCCTGAGTTCGATCCCTGGCCAGGGAGCTGTCCTACAGGGCGCAGCAGACCTCTCCTGTCTTGCCCACTGCTCCCCTCAGCAGTGTGTTTCAGTACATCTGCCTGTTCTGCTCCCCTCTCTGTCTCTGGTGACTCCTCTCACCCTCACACCTCTGACCTACACCCCAGTTCTTCTATGCAAAAGTAAATAAATAAAATCTTAAAAAGACACTGAGAAAAGGTTATTAACTTTCAAGCACCTTCAACTTTGGTCAGGTGGTAGACACCAGGGATTCAGTGACAGATCTCTAGACTCATCGTCGGGTCCTGTTGTACCCTGCTGGGGCCTCCACTGTTCATTCATCACACCCACTTTCACCTTTTCCATCAAAAGTAGACCAACGACTTGGCTGGAGAATCACTATGTCTAACTGGCTCATGAATGGCATGCTATCACAGACGGTGATTAAAAAAAAAGTAATCAACAACATTCGACAATGAACTGGTAAGAATTTCTGTGTGTCTATTCATTCCTCTAATTATGCGTCCCTAAAAATTACAGCTTGGGACTCTCATTCCTCAGCTTCCTGTTAGTGCTTCTCAATTCTATCATCTACGTCAGCCAACCATTATAGTCTATGGCTCCTTGAATGCCTCTTAAATAATTTTTTTTAAAATGCCCCTACTATCAAAGAGTGATTTAAGAGCCAAGAACAGAGGAAACCAGGGATAGACAAACAGCACTTAGCCCCGTCTGGCAGGAGCCAGGTGCTTCTCTGGAGCTTCCCTGGCCCTGGCTCAGCATTGTTCTGCTGTCAGCTGTTCCTTCCAGAAAGCAGAGAGCCCTGGGCCTGGTGAGAAAGCGCTGACTCAGCACCTAGAAAAATGGGTTCATTTCTTTTTAGAAATAAAACCAGATGCTTGGACCTGAGAGTCAATGTAGTAAATACTAGTCCAATCTAGCAGAAAGCAGCTCTCACGTCACCCCAAACGAGGAACAAAATACAGGCCAATAAAAATTAAAACTGGGGGGAGGAATCATTTAAAAAAAGGGAAGGAGCAACTAACCAATTAGACTGTGAGGTCCTAATAATATATATTGTTAAGACTCGTGAAAGGAACAAAAGTGGAATAAACAGCCTTCTACAGACTTACTGAAGCCAGCTCCAAATTTCAGGATAGCTGTGTGTCTATCCCCTTCCACCTTGGGGAGGCTTCTCTAACAGATGGATCTTCCTCCTGTGATAAACTTAACCCATGAGAAGCCAGTTGTGCATGTGTGATTCTATCACGACTGTTTGCAGGTACCGCATGTTGTTAGGCAGAGGTAAGGGTGACTGGCCTCACTTTCGGGGGGAGGAGCCCACAGCTTAAACAATCTGTGTGAGGTCCTGGGTCAGGTCCAGTCCAGCTTTTTCAGCTGGACTCCAAGTTCTGTGCTCCTTCTCTGCCCCAGGCCACCCCAATTGACAACTTGGTGACTTCAAGGTTAGCTTGGCCTGTCAGCACCCTCACGCCCACCTGCATCTCCCCTGCACAGAGACACACTTCTCAGGGGGTTCACCAAAAAGCCAAGCACATCCAGCTGGTGGGACCCAGCTGCTCAGGAGTCACCACCCCACACCAGACCACACCATGCCCCCCCGGGGCCAGCGTCCACCACGCTCTCATCTTCTGTAGCTATTCTTTTGTATCTCACCAACATTTTGTGCTTCTATTCTTTTTTTTTAAAGATTTATTTATTTATGCATACAAGAACTGGGGTACAGGCCAGAGGTGTGGGGAGTGAGAGGATTCACCAGAGACAGAGCAGGGAACAGAACAGACAGATGGACTGAAACACACTGCTGAGGGGAGCAGTGGGTGAGGCAGGAGAGGTCTGCTGCGCCAAGTGGGTCACCCCCTGGCTGGTGGCAGGGATCGAACTCGTGCTGCAGTGGCTGCGGCTTGCTTCACAGTGCATTGCTTAACCCACTGCGCCACCAGGGAGGCCCCTTTCTTTGGACTTCTATTCTTCAAGTTTGTCTTTTCTGTTTTTTTCTTTCTTTCCTGCCGAACAGCAGCTCAGTGAATGCCTCCCTGTCACACAGAACTGATGAAAGATCAAACACTGGCACCCTGGCTTCCAGGGAAGGTGGTACTGTCACCTCAAGCAGCTTTGCCATGTTCAACTGCCAGGGTTACAGGCGAGCACAGAACAAGCTGGCAATCCCCTTTCGTCTATGTTGGAAATGTGACTGAGACAAAAGTAACGTATTTTCCCAATAAGACATAATTATAACATGATATGCAGTGAAAGTACTTCTAATTCCCAGCGATAACATAGTTTGCAACACCAAATCAGCAAAGGTCCCATCCTTGACATAAATATCACAGCCACCACTGCGCATGTATTTTTATACTAAATGGAACGGTAAGTACAGGCAAGCATTTAAGAAATGCTAAACTTTTTTAAAGTATAGACAGTGGCCCGAAAGGCTGAAGATTAGCTTTGCCTCGTGAGAAAACGCGACACTGATCTCGCGGTGCTAGCGGCAGAGATGGCCCTGACGCGATCATTCTCGCCGGTGGACCGTTAAAGCGGAACTGGCCCTTCACTCTCTCGCTGTTCACACATCTGCATCCACATCTGTCTGCGGCCCCATCCTCAGTGGGCTAGTCACCATCGTCCGCCCTTCTGCCACCAGCTGAGAGGCTTCACTACCCACAACCAAATCCTCCAACCGCTGCTAAACGGGAGGGCTTGCCGACGCGGTTTTAAAGCTCCTCACAAACACTCCCCTTTCAAACGAAATAGTCCAGCGCACGTGCCCTACAGCACAGTCCAGCGCGAGCCTGGTGGATGGACAGGTGACTGGAGGGTCACCAGGGCCGGCCTCTCCTGCCTTCCCCCCAGCCTCGGAGGGGCTTTCTGGGGCACAGGTTTGGAAACTGTGGGACTCAACAATTTTTAAAAGTATTCATATTTTGTTGAAAATAAAAACAAAATTCTTCAAGGTATGGAAAACAGAAGGGAGAAGAAAGTTCTTAAAGACGAGAGCCTGGAATTAAACAGCAAATACTGCATTTGCTGACTGAGCTCTCGGGGTCCTGTTTCTCGTTTATCCCTCTGGGTCAAGGCTCAACTTCCTGTGGCTCCTCCCCTGTGGCAGGCAAGGCCCCTCCGTGGCTCCTCCCCCGTGGCAGGCAAGGCCCCTCCGTGGCTCCTCTCCCGTGGCAGGCAAGGCCCCTCCGTGGCTCCTCCCCCGTGGCAGGCAAGGCCCCTCCGTGGCTCCTCTCCCTGGCAGGCAAGGCCCCTCCATGGCTCCTCCCCCATGGCAGGCAAGGCCCCTCCGTGGCTCCTCTCCCGTGGCAGGCAAGGCCCCTCTGTGGCTCCTCTCCCATGGCAGGCAAGGCCCCTCCGTGGCTCCTCCCTGTGGCAGGCCATGCCCCTCCGTGGCTCTTCCCCTGGTCTCCACGAGGCGCTAACCTAGTCACTACAACGCCTGCGAGGCTCCTTCCTCTCCACACTCAGCTTCCTCCATCCACACGCTCACCCCTCGGTCTTGAAGACCTAACAGCATCTGTCTGACGCTAAACCTCTCAAACACATCTCTCTACCAAGTCCTCTTTCTCTGTCTCTCCCTCAGCCTCTCTCCCTCCCTCCCCAACCCCTCAGGCAGAACACAACCCTTCATTCTTACACATATCACACATTGGTAACTTGGTAAATATGTTCTTATTTGCTTAGTAAATATTTTTCCACCTAGAATATGAGCTCCACCAAGGCGGGGGCTGTCTGTTTCATCTTTATATCCCAGCATATAGCAGTGCCAGGTACACTGTGACCGTCTAATAAATGCCGGTGGAATGAATGACAAATCTCCTCTCCACCACCGCCCCCCACTCCTTTGGCTCCAAATGCAAAGGGCAAAGTAACTATAAACTAAGTGAACCAAATGTTCCAGTTATACGCAGTTCCTAAACAAGTTGCGTGCTAAGAGTTCATCTGAAAATTAGCTTTCTGCAATGCAGAGACGTAATTTTCTGCTCCTGGACGGCGGCCACCGAAGCCTCCCAGGGCCCCCGGGACTCCCGGCCACGGCTTTGCCGGCGCCATTCAGCTGTGGACTGCACCCCATTCATAAAATTGTTTCTGTGGGAAAGCGAAATCCAAGTTCCATTTGGGGAGGCCAGAACCCTGCCCGGAGATGCCCTGACTGGGGCAGGAAGGGCTCCCTTGAGGGGAACAACCTGGATGAAAAAGGCGGTGGTGTGTGGCCGAGGAAGCTTGAGCCTGCGTTGTTGCCCGAGGTGGGGTCCCGTCACGGCCCCCTTGGACAGCGTCCGCTTTCGCAACGCCCACGCCGAGCACCACAAGCCTGCGTTCTCTGCCGCATCCGCACAACTCGAGAACTTGTCAGAAACGCAAACTCCTGGGTCCCAACCCGGATCTGCTGACTCAGAAGAAACGAGCGGCCGCGCCATCGCCCCGAACAGGCCTTCCAGGGACTTGTCATGCACGGTCGGGAAGGGTTTCTGGACACCTGTTTCCTTCAAGTTCACGCCACTCTGTGCAGCGAGGCACAAGTGAAAACCGCATGAAGAAGAGAAGACCACTCTGCGGTGATGGCCTGGAAGCTTCACAAAAACACCGATGCCCAGGCCCATCCGAGGAGGTTCTGACTTAGTCAGTTTGGCGTTTGGCGCGAGCATCGGGATATTTAACAGCTCCCAGGAGACTCGAGCGTGAGCCCCAGACTGAAAGGCCAATGTCTGACGCGCCTGCGCCATAATTATTCTCCAAAGCCGCCAGTCTGCAAGGCAGCATAGAAACAAGCACACACACAGACGCACGAAGACCGTAAAAATGTGAAAAGTAGTTCACTTGTTTATAATTTACAGTTTAAGGCAGCAATATCCCTGAGACATGTACTGCTGCGTGGGCACAGCCTCCTCTGGCTCCAGGGAGTGCTGACATCACCTTTGGCAGCCAGCGAGGGCAGAAGATGAGGAAGGTGGAGGTCTTCACAGCATCTCTGTTGGGGAGAGGGGCCTGTGAGGACAGGTGCACACCCCCTCTCCCACCCAGGGAGGACACCTTGCTAACGCTGGTCTGTAAGTCCTCCAGGTTCAGGGAAGCAGCAAGCAACTGCAGTCTGAACTTCACCAAGAAAAGAAAAGAATCCCACCAAGAGGGTTCTGACATCAGAATTGGAATGAACAGAAGACAGACTTAACTCTGCAAGAATACTTTTTTTCTTTTTATTTATTTTTAACTGAGGTAATATTGGGGAACCCCCTTCAAGTATCACAGTGCACCCACCACTACTCACCCAGATTCTACCACCATAGACCACCCTGTCCCCTTGGTGGTGCTTCAGCTCTATAGTCAGCTTTCAACGGTTAGTTTTTTAATTTAGTTGCTTTATATTCCACCTATTGGTGATACCCTTTGGTACTTATCTTTCGCCTTCTGACTTCATCCCTTCCAGCTCCATCCATGTCTCCACAAAAATGGCATGAGTTTGTCTTTATAACCGCTGAGTAGTATTCCATTGTGTACACACCACATCTTCTTGATCCAGTCATCTGTTCTTAGGTTGTTTCCACACCTTTGTAAACAGTGCTTCAATAGACCAGACGGCAGGTTTCCTTTCAAATCAGTGCTTCTGTGTTCTTTGGGTAGATCCCTAGGAGTAGAACTGCTGGGTCCACATGGTAGATGTATGGAGGCAGAGTTAAGCATCTCTATATTTGGACTTAATCATTCAACACAGAAATCTGTCCTCCAGAAATCCTCCAACAAGAATTTAAGGCTACCCAGTCCTATGTGATTTTTTTTTTTAAAGATTTATTTATGCATGCAAGCACTGGGGTACAGGCCAGAGGTGTGGGGGTGGTGAGAGAATCCACCAGACAGAGCAGGATGCAGAACAGGCAGACTGACAGAAACACACTGCTGAGGGGAGCAGCGGGCGAGGCAGGAGAGGTCTGCCAAGCCATGTGGGTCCCCTCCCTGGCCAGGGATCGAACTCCTGCTGCAGTGGCTGCGGTTTGCTTCATAGTGCGTTGCTTAACCCGCTGCACCACCAGGGCGGGCCCCTTATGTGATTATTTAATAGCAAAAGAACTAGGAGCAACTACATGTCAATCAGTAGGGGAAATAGTAAATAAATCATAGTTTCATTTTTATCCAATGAAATACCCTGGAACTGCTAAGAGCATAAGCACAAACAAATCCCAAAGAGTAGCGGTGAAGAGACCCAACCCGGAGACAGGAGGCTGAGTCCACGCCCCGCCCTGCTGTGACTGAGTTCCTGTGCCGGTCACAGATGCTCCCCATTAAAAAATTACAATACTAACAGACACCCCTGCAGGCCCGAGAACAATACTTAGCAGACAGTGGTTTTCTATAAACATTTATTAAATAAATTCCGCCCCAGGAAGTTAGATAAAACTTTAACTTAACAGCAGTTACCCCAAAGAGGGGGGCGTATCGACTTCCTTTTTACACTTTTGTGTTGCTTAATTTTTTTTTTTTAAAGATTTATTTATTTATGCATACAAGCACTGGGGTACAGGCCAGAGGTGTGGGGGGGGGGTGGTGAGAGGATTCACCACAGAGAGCAGGGAGCAGAACAGGC
>JAGFMF010011645.1:1571262-1581546 GCA_019455555.1 Galemys pyrenaicus | reverse complement strand
CCTGCTCTCTGTGGTGAATCCTCTCACCACCCCCACACCTCTGGCCTGTACCCCAGTGCTTGTATGCATAAATAAATAAATCTTTAAAAAAAAATAAAATCTTATCTTAATCCTGAGTGTGACCATATAATAAGCAAACTTTAATTTAATAGACAGAGGAGGCAAACCCAGAATACTTAGCTTTACCTGTGAAAATGAAGTTAGGGCTCGAGAGGCAATAAAGTCAGCTACGGCAGCAATGGAAATTCACATCTCGCTGGGGAAATTATTGAAATAAAATCAGTATTTTTCTTTCAATCACTTATAAACATCTGGACACTTTGGACCATTATAATATCACTGATTAATTAGAGCAAGCAGTGAAATCTTCTGCAAACACATAAAAATATGCACACACACAAAAAAATGCTTTCAGTTTAACAAGATGCTAAATGCCAGTGGTAGCACTTACTCATGTCTTATCACATTGCTTTTAGTTTTCCCTGAATTCATTCCCTGGCTACATGCTTACTGAGTTCTTTCTTCTGAGGCCACTGAGGCTGATGGGCTGGGGCTATTTCTGCTGACCACACTATTAATTATAGGCTCTTTCCTTCTGGAGTGTTCGTAAAAGATCCAAATAAAAAAGTACACTCTTCATCTTTCTCGAGCAAATGCCAATAAACAGACACAGAATATAAGGAAGGATGAGTTATTTCTATAAGAAAGTAGAAAGGGACCTCCCTGGTGGCACAAGGGTTTAAGTCTCAGCACTATGAAGCATCTGCAACCACTGCAGCATGAATTTGATCCCTGGCCAGGAAGCCGACCCACGTGGCCCAGCAGACCTCTCCTGTCTCCCCGCTGCTCCCCTCAGCAGTGTATTTTAGTAGATCCACCAATTCTGTTCCCCACTCTTTCTCTGGTGAATCCTCTCACCCCCTGCACCTCTGGTCTACCACCCAACTTTTGCATGCAAAAATAAATGAATCTTTAAAAAAACATCTTTAAAAAAAAAGGTACGAAGGCTTATACAATTATTTCAAAATGAGAGCAATCATTTTCAACTTCAGAAAAAAATTTTTCAACACCTATAAATGAGTTCTGTTGTAGCTGTTTGGTTGATATTGTGGTTTAAAGAATGGTGGAATATAGACAAACAAAAATGGGAAGAGAGTCCTTTATAAGAAGACATGATGGCATGAACAAAAACGTAAAAGGAAGTCTGCTCTGAGCAAACCTGGCAATTCTATGAACTCCAGGGCAAAGGCTTCTGGATATAAGACACACATGTGAGACGGCAGTGACCGAGAGGCGTTCTTTGGATCTGGACTGTACAAGTCCTTGAATATTGGGCTATAAAAAGTCTAAACCGTATGAAAAGGCCCAAAGGTTTCTGAACGAGGGGAACACATGGAGTGTTGCTTTGGGGAGAGTAAAGAATTCCTTGGAATGAGACTCTTTTTAAATAAAATTCTCACTTATCCTTCATAGAAATGCCCCACGACACTAATTACTTTCATTTCTGCCATCCCCCTGCTTTGCACCTCTGCTGTTTTTTGAAGGAGTACTACAGCGGGCCATAAATCCAACCAGACCTAGACAGTGGTCCCCTGGCCATCCATCAGCCTCAGCTCTCACCACCTCCCCTCTGCCTGCAGGGCTCTGCATAGGCTGACCTTTTAGCTATGGACTGTGTAGTTCTGTGTATAAACAGAACTTCCTACATGCACCTTGGGACTCATGTGTTAAAAGCCCCTATTTTACACAGGGTAATCCTAGTGGCAGTAGCCAAATAGAGACATGAAGATAAATTTACAAGACAGCTTTACTCCTTTCTCATAATTCATCAAGCCAAACAAGACTGGAGGAGTAGGAACAACAAAGGGTGATTTATAATTCCGACTCTGCGTGTCACCATTGCAAGATCTAAAAGTGGCTTTCGTGGAGCAAATTTAAAAGTTGAAAAGCACTCACTGGCATATGAACACGGGTAATCTGAGAATTTAATATCATTCTATGACAGTTAGTGTATACAGTTTGGTATCAGGCTACCTAGGTTTACACCTTGACCTTAACACTTGCTAGCTATGTGACCTTGGGGGAGTAATATGACCTCTCAGTATCCCCATCTATAATGGGGCCGATATTAACACTGACCTACTGGGCTGTGGGGACTGAATGAGTTAATGCATGTCAGGTACTTAACATCATGCTCGGTCCAGCATTGGCATCCAATAAATCCCCTCCCCTTACAACCGTCACCTTTGGTAATAACTGAAATTATCAGCCTAGCTGAATTAAAGAGTAAATAAACTTTAGTACAAATAAAAAAATAATGTCCACTGAACTAGAAGTGTAATGAATACTGCTATTTACTTAGAATCATCATACTCTAAAAATGGTAAAAAAGCAAACAAAAAACCCTGAAAGTTGAAATGGTGAGTAAAAATTCCAGGTGGCTGAGTAGTGCAACACTGTGTTTTGCACTCAATAGTAAATGGGGAGACAGTGAGCATTCTGGAAACTACAAAGTGGTCTTAGGACAGGGCATTCTAACTAATGAAGCTACAGTCCACCTGAAAATGTTTGCAAGGTGAGATTGCTTCTCTTATCATTTTAAACTCTTGCTGGAAAGTCTAGAATTACCCCAGCAGCACAGGGAGCTGTCCAGAGAGGGGGTGCCCAGAACGGCAATGCCACTGTCAGAACACCGAGCCGAGCCGAGCCGAGCCGCAAGCACAAGGGAGAAACGGACCTCGCGTGTGCTGGCTGGAAACTCTAGGGGGCAAGGGTGGGCAAGGGGAAGTCCGGAGAGTCTGCACGGCTAAGACAGAGGTCAGGGAAGCCCGACCCTGCTTTTTAGGAGCCAAAGGCAGCTCCTTAGCCAACCAGCCGTAGGTTCAGTGGAAGAAAAGAGCTGTAGATGAACTTAGGCAAATAGCTGCAGGACTAGCCGCAGCGAAGTGCTAGGACAGCAGACACCTGCCCGTGACCTTGATTTGCTCAGCAATCAGAGAAGTTAGAAAAGTAGTAATTCTCAGACTGGGAATAAGAGCTAGGGCATTGCTAGAAGAAGAAGAAAACTGTAGGTGCCAAGAAGAGTTCAACTGGGTCAAGCTGGAGCAGCATATCGCCTCTGTGCCCGTAAGCTATCTCTCCAGTGTGGTGCCTCCCCACAGCAGGGCAGCCTCCGTGCCAACATGCGTCGGTGTCTCCCAGGGAAAGGCAGGAAGAAGCCTGGTGCTGCATGTTGCAATTGATATAAGAGAGATTCTTGAATCCTGGGGGGATGCACTCAGTTCAAGAGCAGAAACAGGCTAAAGGTTCTTTGTAAGGAAGCTAGAGGCCAGGCTCATTTAACAATGGCAAGGTATAGCTCCACCATCACCTTTGTGCCCAAAGACCAGCAGATGATGGAGAATTGAACAGTGTTTGGAAGAAGAAAACTGATTGTTAATATTGCAAGAACTCCCATAGCTTAAGATAAAAAAGAACATAGGTTCCACTTTGTTGATAAAATACCTATATCTATAAATACTCTCAAACCACACATCCACAGCTGTGTAGCTTAAAAAGAAAAATATTGTGACTCGAGTCATAAAGCGCACACAAGTCAAAGTAAATACTCCCAAACTACTCCCTTACAGAGTAGTGCTTTAAAAATAATCCACCCCAAGGTAAAAATAAATAAAATTTAAAAATCCACCTATTATCGTATGTGGTCCCAAGTCAACAAACTCATATTTAATGAAACTGAAGGGTTTTCCAAGCTTCATCTTAAAAGATGTGGTATATACACACAATGGAATACTACTTGGTAACAAAAAAGACAAAGTCATATCATTTGTGGAACGTGGATAGAGTTGGAGTGACGATGCTAAATGAAAGTCAGGAGAAAGAGAAATACCAGGTGGTTTCACTTATATGTGGAACAGACAGAAACCAAAGGGTCAGACCAAGACGAACCATAACAGCTGACCCGATATGAGGCACCTGGAGGGCAAGGGGCGTGGGCTGAAAACCGGTGCCGGGGAGGAAGAGCACAAGGGACTGTGGTGATGGACTGTGGGTGCTCTGGGGTGGGAGAACTACAGTGACCACACCTGAGGGGGTATCCCCTACTGTCAGAAGCGAACAAAAAATAAGAAAAAGGTACTTTATTTTAAAAATTAATTTTTAAAAATTAAAAAAAAGCGCCTCATCTTAAGCATTGTAAGAGGTCCTGGCTGTGTGTGTGGTGGGTGGGTCTGGGGCTGCTTCTCTATTCCTTTAAGTCAGAAAAGTGTGCTTGGATCTCCTTTGTCTAACACGGCTCCTATAAGATGCTGTTCGTGAAGAGTCTGCCGCTGGGTGAGAGGAAAAAGCCCAGGCAAGGCTGTGAGTCTGAATCCCGGTCCCGCCATTGACTAGCTCTGGGCTTGGGAAAACGCCTGCATCTCTCAGCGCCTGCGTTTCCTTCTTTATAAAAACGGTAGAGTAACATTTACAGGGTTGTAGGGTAAATGGAAGTTGTCAGGCTTTTCCCGCCCTCCCGCCATTAGCATGCGGACACGTGTGGTCTTGCACACCTGATGGTGGCAGCTGAGTGTGGGGTGGGCGGCGTGAGTGGGCACACCTGGGTCGAGACCGCACCTAAGGGCGGGGTCACAGAGGACGGCATGTGGGGCCGAGAGACAGGAGAACGCGGGAGAGCCCAGAGAGCGTCAAGATTCGCGGGGGGCGAGGGGGCCTCCTTGCCTGCCTGCCTCTGGCTGCCTCACCACAAATGGCGCAGGGAGATCACCAATAGCCTGAGAACGCCGCCGAGGCCCCTTGACCGTCTTCCCGGACCATAGGGAACCCGCCGTGCCTTGCCGGCTACATGGGTTGTTGTAGACGTCCATCAGATAAGGTTCTGTAGAGCGCACAGAACGGGCCCTGGCAATCTGCAGGGGCTCCATAAATGCGAGCTCCTTCTCAGAAAGCAGAGGAGCACGCATGCATATTGGCCTAAGCATGCAAACAGGTACCCGTGAGCCTTTGTGACAGCTCCCTGAGCCGCAGCCACACCGCAGGTGCACGGAGAGCATGTGTATGCACCCTCACTCTCCTCTCCTCGGGCTCCTGGCTGTGGTGGAGCAGTAACAGTTGCTGGGTTTGTCCACAGCATTTACCTAGTGTCCCCGCTCTCTATTCAGCAGTTACCAGTGGTAGTTTTCATTGCCTACTCAAAAACACCACCAAAAATGGAAATGTTATTTCTAATATGCTTAGTTCGCAAGAATAACCAACTCTAAAGACCATAAACCTATGGACTCAGAGAACCGGTGGAGTGTCTCAGGGCCTTTAACGAAATCCACACCACACCGTCATTTACTGTCTGAGAAAAGCAGAGAGAGATGAAGTTGCCGGATCAAACTGACACCCTTATCAACTAGCCAAATTCCCCGAGGGCTATGGTCACTCCTGACCGCTTTCCCAGTGGATGAGATCGGGTTGCAAGTTGGAGAGACAACCCACAACAGAGCGAAACTAAAGGAAAAGTTACAGGAACGCTACCCCAATCTGAGGTCATTAAGAGCACAGAAATCTTCAATAACAAACGCCATCTGCAAAATAAGCAGTGAAGGGCCAAGTACGTTTTACCATCTGAGTTCCACAATTAATGAGCTTTGGGACACAAGGCAAGTGACTGAATGCAGATCCACCTCTTTGTGCTAGCTGCTGTAAAGTCTGGCTAGGAACAGTGTTCCGTGGTGTTCTTGCCAAGCCCATAGCCTCGGTCAGCTCATGAGAGGACATCACGCAGACGATGCAAACAGAGTCATCGACAGAACTGGCCAGCGCACTTCAGAGGTGCCCAGGGCATGCAAGACTGAGCAAGTGCCACACCCCGAAGGAGACAGGACAACTAAACACAATGTAGGTCCTGGATTTGATCACAAAAAGACTAGCAAAAAAGCTGGGGGAAATAGGTCTGTAGCTAAAATAATAGTAGCATAGTGCCAAGTTAATTTCTTGTAGAGAATAGGGATAGTGAGTGCTAATTTTGCAACTCTAAACTTATTTTAAAATAAAAAAGTTAAAAAAGCAATTTTTAAAAAGCCTTACAAGAAGCAAATACAAGATGAAAATTTTCCTGCAGTGCTTATTTCTTTGCAGGCACGATTCCTCCATCCAGGGGTAAGTTACACTTAGTGGCCATTAATTGTAGGAACGGTAAAGTAAGTTACTGCTGGCCGCTGCCAGGTTGGAGACAGCTAATAATGAAGTATTCGATTCAACTGCAAGAAACCATGGACATCTTATATTGCAACTGAATAGTTACAGATATTCTTGCAAAAGTCTACTAACCATCAATATTTCACTCTTTGTACAATACTACTATAAGGTCAAAGAAATACAGATTCGATGTGTTTGGCCAATGATGACAGGCTTGAATTCACCGAGCGCCACCAGTATTTAAACATAACAAGTCAGATCTTCATTCCTCTGACTCTGTGACTTCGCTCATCTTGTCAGACTTCAGTGGTTTTCTGTCAGGCAACATCTGGCAAAATAAACTGATTTTATATAAACTGCAGCCATCTCATAAAGAGTACAGTTCGATACTCTGTTATTCCTGCTCTCCCCTATTTTTAACTTAGAACTCCAGTTCACATCCAGCCTTGAGGAGCAAAAGCCTTCTTTCAAGAGAACCATACTCACTCAAGATTTTGCTTTTTAAAGAAAACATTAAACACCCTAGGAATCGCTACTCTCTTGCAGCCAGTTTCCAACAAAGCATATCCATGGCTCCTTCATTTTTGCTCTCACCTACAGGTCAAAACTAATAACCAGCATTTCTTAGTTATTTCTTGGCATTTCATAGAATCACTCATGATGGCTATTCGTTTTTTCTATTAGGCTACACCATTGCAAAATAATTTTTGTTTTCAAAAAGGTTATGAGATATCATAAAAATGTCTAATGCATCTGGTTTACGAATCCAATTCTTCG
Organism: Galemys pyrenaicus; assembly: GCA_019455555.1. Classification (NCBI taxonomy): domain Eukaryota; kingdom Metazoa; phylum Chordata; class Mammalia; order Eulipotyphla; family Talpidae; genus Galemys; species Galemys pyrenaicus. The sequence continues at coordinate 1,574,586 of JAGFMF010011645.1, read as the reverse complement.
CTCACATATTTCTGCATCTGTTCACAAAATCTCTTTGACTTCAAAGGAAGCATTTCAAGAGAAATAGAAGATACATACAGGAAAAGTGGCCATAAATTTTTAGTAGTTCTTTTCTTAGGCCATTTTAATAACAGCACTGTGGGAAAGTATCTCCCCGAGACCTAAAATATCACAGATGATATTAACAACTATGCATTTATATGGAGATTTATGCTTTAAGAACTTTATTCCTGATCTAAAAGTGATATATCTTCAATTTTGAACATGTGAAAAACACAGAAAGCTTAAAGAAGAAAAATCACTTTAAATTCACTATTTAGGAAGAGCAATGCACAAAAAAGAACATTAAGAAAGATTATTTCCTTCCAGTTGTTTTTTTTCTGTGCAAACATTTCTATAAATATTTATTTACAAATATAATATTATAATTACACAGTGAATCCAACTTTATTTTTTTTCAACTGGTCTTTGAAAAGACTACCATTAGTTTTTCATGCACACATATTTTTAAATGATTTAAAATTGTATATAGATTTATAGTTTTAAAAAAATGTTTTAATGTGCATTTTAATTTTTATTCTACTCAAAGTTGTATTACAAGTTTGGAAACAATGTGTTCTGGGAATTTTACATCTTGAAACACTAAATTAATAGCTGATTAAGATAACCATATTCATATATGTCAATGAAACAATAGCAGAGGCTTAAGAAAATTTTTTTTCTTTGATATGTATTATGAACTTAATGTTCCCTGGGCAATTATTAGTGGGCTCTAGTTAACTAGTTTTTCTTTCCTTTTGGATTCTCTACTTCTCCTGATATTCTCCACTCTTGAATTTGAAATGAGAGAAGTTTGGGTGTAAGGCTTAGTGTGTACCATACAGTAATCAATTTTGATTCTGCAAAACCAAATTTCAAGAAATTTCTCTCAAATTTCAAGAAATGGAATATTTAATGGATTTATCTAATTTTGAATCGACAAACACAGATGACTGAAATAACAATTGAAATGCTATTTTTTTTTTGACAAAGAGATTTCTGGTATAATAGAGCCTTATTACAAGAATTTTGTGAGAGCCATATCAATGAACTTATTAAATACAGATAGTGAAATAATTTAAGGGGTGATTAGAAAACTAAATTGAACTTAAATCCTGGTTTTCATAATTAATCTCACTGGCTTCATTCTGCCTTCATGGACCTATTTCCCATAAGGAACATTAATGTGTCAATCACGTCAACCCTCTCTCCCCCCATTTTACTAAAGAAAATATGAGATTAAGAGACTTGGCAAGTCACGCAGCCAGCAAGTGGCAGACAAATTCCCTGACTTCTGTTTCACTTCCAGATTAGTGCTCTTTCCAGTACACCAGTTATGATACACAATTCTCTCACGTATGCATAATGACAAGTGAATATGCAAGAATGTCATTACCTAATAATAATGCAAGATTACCTAATAACCACAGAATCTCGACTTTCCTCTCTAGTTCTCAGAAGTGCCTTCCAAGAACTATATAGCGGAGTGCCTGTCACCACACCCTGAAGACGTTCTGTAAAAGTCTAAATGAGTGAAATGATATATATGTATTATTTTCTTTTGCCATGTATTTACAGTTCCAACTACGAAAGAGCGGAAGGCCCTGTCATGCTCTCAGCACAAAAGCTGTGGTCAACAGGCTGCCGGGTGCAGGACAAGCCGAGGCACTTCCGCCGCACGGGACACAGGATTTGGGGCAGAGAGGAGGAACCAGAGTGGCGGAATTCGCTCAAGGACTGCACTGTCAGACTTAAGACTACCAACTCCTACGAGACCCTTCTCTAAATTTCTCCGCAGGCCCCCTAGCCTGCTGCTAGGGTAAAGAGAACGAAACAGAAGGGGGACGGCGAGAAAGACAGCCCCCCACAATAACATCACCCAGGGTTCGGCTTCCCCGGTTGCCTGGCAACATCTCCTGGCCGTGCCCTCAGAACGAACGGAAGGATCCACGTGGGCAGGAAGCGGCGCGCTCCGCCCACCGGGGCGAGTTACGTCATCGCGCATCGTTGCAACGTCGCCACGCTCCAACTAGAAGGGCAGTCTTAGGGGAGTCCGCACTAGGAGAGGAGTCGCCAACAGCACTTCAGGGGAAACAGAAAGAGAGGGGCAAGTGGAGGGAGGGAGGACGAGAAGGATCAGGCCGTAGGGGAAGCCAGCGGGAGAAGGGCCAGCTTCTGTTACCTGGGGAGCGGGAGCCGCTTCGGGTCCTTTGTGAAGTGCCCGGATGAAGGTCCAGCACCCACGCGCCTTCCGTATTGCGTGCAGCGCCATTTTGAGAAGGGCGGAGCCGTCTTGCCTGAGTGACGTCTGCCAAGAGCCCGTCCTATTTCCGCCCCAGTTTTGCTTGCCGCGCATGCGCTTGCGCATGCCCCGGGACAGATTAGGGAGCGACTGGGAAACTGTGTTTGCAAAGCAGGTGGGGACCCAAAAGCTTAAGTGTGGTTTTAGCGTTGTCCTTGGAAACCTGGTCTTTGCGCAGGCTTCTTGGAGTAAAGGCTCTCCTTAGTGGGAGGGAACTTTCCAAAGAACTCCCTGTGAAAGTGGCCACCCCAGGCCTCACAGGGGGCAGTAAATGACCTTTTGAAACGCATGGGGCCTCATTCATTCAGAGGTTCGGCAAACGTTCGTCGCGCCCTACTAGCTGCCAGGTCTGAAGATACGGAGACGGCGAAAAGTGCACGGCCTGATGGAGTTACAGATAAATAAACGCTCGGTTTTAGATGTTACAGTAACAAACATCAGGGTTGGTTTAGTATAAAGCTGCTTCAGCCGGGGCCAGGGAAGGCTTCGGGAAGGTGATAGAAGCAGCTGTTCCGTGTTCCCGTTAAATTACGAGTTTACAGGACCCTCCGCTTTTGTTAATGCGCCCTAAAAGCTCCCAAACAAATAAGAATTTCTCGTCTGGAAGAGCTTTGTCAAAATTCCTTTATGTGTTTTGTTGTATTTGTCCATTGGATAAATACTGAAAATTACCGCATTTCTTAGAAAGTGGTAATAGATAAATGAAATTAGAGACGCTCATTCTCTTAGAGAACTAACATCTAACAAGGTAAAAAACAAAAAACCACGTTAGAACCATACAGTAAAATTTAATAATTGGTGCAAAGAACTGATGAAGTTGGAAGCATAGTCCGTGCTCTATAGAAACAGGGAAGGAGGGCCTCCCCTGGTGGCGCAGTGGGTTGAGCAACGCACTACGAAGCAAATCGCAGCCACTGCAGCACGAGTTCGATCCCTGCTGCTGGCCAGGGGGGGGACCCACATGGTGTGGCAGACCTCTCCTG
>JAGFMF010011645.1:1534260-1571212 GCA_019455555.1 Galemys pyrenaicus | reverse complement strand
CTCTGTGGTGAATCCTCTCACCCCCCCACACCTCTGGCCTGTGCCCCAGTGCTTGTATGCATAAATAAATAAATCTTTAAAAAAAAAAAAAAAGAAACAGGGAAGGAACCGTAGAAATGAAGGCAAAACTTTTAAAAGATAATTAAGGAACCAAGTCTCATTTTCAACAGAACTGTCTTAAATTCGAGGTGCTGTATTACTTCTAAATGTGATGGCCATGAGAAGATACGGAGGTCAGGAGAGAGGTCTGAATTAGAAAACAAATGGTGGTTGGAACCAAGAAAATTTCTGAGACCATCAGAATTTGTGGAGTAATAGTGGCCAGATAATGGAATTTGAAAGATGTAGTCAGAAGATACTAAAGACCCTCAAAATGTTACAGGGCAGGGAGAGGAGCGGGTGCTCCTCTCCCTGCCCTGTAACAAAAATAGGATGTGACTGCAACCCAGGACAGACTTTGCCAGTAGAAGTGATGATTGATCTTAGAGTCCATCCTTTGTAAACATGTAGTTTTATAATAAAATGTTTCATACTCATATATTTAGGAGCGCATCATAATACAGGTTTTTTACAGGTGTGTTATTAAGTAGGTTTAGCGACTGCAGGAGTTAGCAAGGTTGAACTCTGACACACACTTCATAAGATGAAGTAAGAAGGCAAAGGTTGCAACAGAAACTGTCCTTGGGCCTGCTGATTTCATTCCCTCAAGCAATCATCTTGGTCTTAGCTACTAAGACTCACATGACTGATATAATTTTCATGAGAGATTTCCAAGACCTGTTCCATGAAGAAGATACATCAGAGTACAAATGTAATCATTTTAATATCTGTGTTTTTTAAAAGTAAGTTATTTTTAGACTTAGAAGTAGTAATTGTGTTTCCCGCCACAGCAGTCACCTGGGGATTCTGAATGTCACCCGGCAAGATTTCTCCTTGGGCAAGGACTGTATTTTGTTCTTTATTTCTCCTGACGCCTGGTATACCTTGTGTAGAATAGGCTTACTTTTTGAATCTAAATTCTTTTTGAATCTAAATTCTACTTTGACAGAGGAACAGCAGAAAAGACATCAAACCTATTGAAAGCAAGCTAGTTCTGTCTGCTTTTGTAATGTTTAAAATAGCATTCTGAAATCTTTCGGTGTTGGAGAGTTTCACCAAAAAGCTCACCTTGGTGTAGATCCCCATCTTCTGCTCTTCTAAAAAGAACAGTATAGTGGACATATTTTAATAAGTATTCTTAATATCCTGAATCTTCAGGAAAAGAAACAGTGTATCTTTTTAAGAAAAATTGTATAATAAATTTTTGAAATGGTTTTATACAAATGGTTAACATTTATAAAATTTATGCAAGGCAGGGTTAGTTTGTTAGTTTGTTTACATGGAAAGTTCATTTATAGAATATTTTATTCTCCAACAGTGTTGTCTAAAAGAAGCACCGCTATATTTGTTGGCAATATTTTACCACTGCTGTCATTTGGCAAGCCAAACAACTTCAGTAAAATGAGATAGAAATGTATTGAAAGCAGACTTCAGATATACTCATGATTAAAAACTTTTATAATCATATACTTAAAGCATGTACCTAATGTCTAAATATGTTCATGCTTACAATTTTGAACACTTGTTTAAAATTTGATTTCTCATCAACACTTTTATTTTATAGTAAGTTCTGGTAATTTTGCTCTTTCCTTAACATTCCTTGCAAATCCCATCTTGCTTGAAACAATAGATTAAAACCAGACAGGCAGTTGGAGAACACTTTCTATTGCAACCATGTGTGTCAGAAGAAAGGATTAGATTTCCTTGTTCAAGAACATCAAGGGGAACCTCTACTTCTGCAGACACACCTCTACTCCTCAGTAACGCAGAGTTTATATCTAGTTAGATTTAAGTGGGATAAGGAAAGAGTTTAAATCCACTCTTAGCCCTAGTAGCATAATCAGCCCTGGAGTCTCAAAGTATCCAATTTTGTTTCTCTAATTTAATTCTAAGTGTCAGGTTGGTATTGAATGCTGATCAAGGTAATGGAGAGTTACCCTACACGTTGATTCACTTAAAGAAGAATTTCACAGAATGCAAAAGGTAGCTGGCATCGAAGTTCACAACACTGAAAGCACAGTCCACTCACCTCTGAGTCTTCATTTATATTGAATGTGGTTTTCAAGTAGAGAGCGAGTGAGTGAAAGATGAAGGCAAACCTTTCTCTTCATAATTTGGGGCACAACTACAGTGTCTTGGCCACGCCATCTGATGTCTGACTGCTACAAAGGAGCTCATTCTGGGGCACACAGAGTCTGCCATTGAGAAAGAACTTTCAAGAGTCATTGAAGAATGTGGGAAACCACAGTAATGATTTTGAGATTGTTCTTTTTTACCTTAGACTTAATTCTAGCTTTACCCACCTTGCTGATGAATTTGGTTTAATTAGATTTCAAAAAAGGACACAACTTCACAAAAATCACATGGTGAATATGCGCAAGAATGGAGAGAACTTGACACTTCAGACAAGCTCCCTTTAAGCAGAACTGAAGTAGCTGTGGGCTAGGGCTGGGCTCGGGGAAAGATTTTCCCTAAAGGTCTCTCCTGGTGTGAGCTTCAAAGTCAGGGCAACTAAATGGTTTTTAAAGAGTTAATGCTCTCCTCTCTCCACCTTAACATTAAAAGGTGCTGTATATCCCTAGTTTTTTTAAGGTGCGAATTACAGCATCTTTGTACAAGGATATTATCAGGAGGGTTTTCTGGTCTTGAAAACCAACTTAAAGGTGCTACTCTTTTTTCCTGAAGATGCCATCCAGCAAAACCAAGGGACAGGCTGAGTGTCGTGGATAGAAAAATAGAAATTCTCTCAGAATGCCTTTTCTTAAAGGCCAAGGCCACTGTTTTTTCAGGCTCAGCTTCCTACCTTAGGATTCTCCTAGTCCACAACAATGAAGACATTTGATGGGGGTTGGGAGCAGGTGGGAAGAATGGGGAGAGTCAGAACAGACACAAATGAATAATTTGCACGTTGATCTGCAGAGAACCAATTCCACTCCTTGCAGAGTCCTTAATGTGCGGTATCTGGACGGAGACTGACTCCAAGGGGGTGTGGTAGGCCTGAGGTTCCCGTCCATTTGAATGCGTTTTCTCCAGTCCCTTTTCAAACTGCTTTTCAACACTAGATTACAAGCCTCCAAAGAAGACAGAATCTCTTCCTTAATAAAGCATGGATTTACAAGGGAAAGCATTACTTGAAGACATGCGAGAAACTACTTTCAGTGTTACCCAACCCCTCTGTTCACTCTCGGTCTTAGGACATGTGATTCATGGAGGAAATGGAGCTTCGCCACTGGCATATTAAAGTTATGGAAGAGCGTTTTGCTTTGTTGTCTCTTTGCATGCCGTATCTTTTCCAGATGGGATGACCCTAAAGACAAAATCTAAATGTTATCTATACAATCATTCTATTTTTAAATCACCATCCTTTGTTCTCAGTTACTATAGTCAACAGGCTTTCTCCTTCTGAGTTTATGTTTTACAAAAAGAACTATATAGCAAGCTCTCTGGAAAACTACAGCATCTTTTAGATGGATTCTTTTCTGTTTTGTCTATGTCACCGACCTACTTTCGATCCCATCTCACACATTTGTCTGGTCCTGTGCTAGGATCTTAGTTGTGATACTGAAAGTCAGACCCAATGCTTAAATCTTGAGCTTTCTAAAAACCACATCAAAAGATATCTTGATCTCTCAAAAAACAAGGAAGGTGTTATCTCTCCCCATCAAATCCCATCTCGACTAGTTAGATACCTTGGACTTTCCAAAACCCACTGACAGTTGCAATCAGCATGTGTCCCCTCACTTTTTGTCCTTATTAAACAGAACTGAGCATGAACTCAGAATCTACATGCTGGCCCCATTCCTGGTCTCAGTGAATCATTTTGACCTTCTAGTGCCTCTTTTTCTGTGTCTATAAAAGAAGCAAAAACCAGAAGGGATGCATGACAGACACTGCTACTTCTGTGGTTCTAGAAACCAGTCTTTCTGTGGCTCCAAATCAGATACCTTAGGGATGGGACAGGTTGTCAGCCGAATCCTGTCTCAGGCCGTGTCCCCAGTCCATGTCCATGGCAGACACTAAGACGCAGATACTGAGAATGGGCCTCCACGTTGTTCTCAAGGCTGCCCCAGGCAGCTCCCCTCAACTTAAGCTAAATTAGCCCTACTTGTCCTCCAGGCAAGGCTGGGCTAGGCTCCCGAGAGACCAGAGACCGAGAATGCCAACCTTTTCACTCAACTGAGAACAAGAAATGACTCTCCACCAAGTGTGGCAGCTCCCTGGCTGGGGGTGTCCCAGTGGCTGCCAATAGCTTCACAGTGCTGAGACTTAACCCCGTACGCCACCAGGGAGGCCCCTCTAGTTACTTCTAGGTAGCCATTCCCTTACTTCTCCATTGTGCTGTTTTTTGTTGCTTCTCAGACATATACTCAAATATAATTACTTTGTTCCCCAGAAACATGGCAGTTACAGTGATGCACAACAGCTGTTCACCCAAGAGAGGGCTCCAGGAGAGGGCACCTCTGGGTGCTGTGGTCTTTAGGAGAGAAATGTAGCCACTGCCCAAGCACAGCTCAGCAAGGTGGGGAAGGTGGGGTGGGGGAGGAGTGTTTGTGGGGAAGAGCACTGCCCCTTTCGCCCACCCTCTGCGCTTCAGATCCAGTGTCCCCATCATTCACTTTGCCTCTGGGCAAAGAAACATGATTTATTTGGTTCAAAAAGGTCAGTCCTTCCCTACCCCCACCCCACTCCACAGTAGCCCCTAGCAGGATGCAAATGGGAGGCAGATCTGGGAGGCCCAATGGAAGCATTCAGGACAGAACTATTCATTTACTGAACTGGTAACTCTGAAAAAAGCAAGAGGTCTGAGTCTTAGGATAACTTTCTAACCGGGCATGAAACTTGAAGCCAAAACCAGGCTTCCATCTCCCAAAGCGCTTCCTATAGTTTCATCTCTCAAACTGGGACAGCAGAGGAGGTCTCAGTACACGTTAGCCCACAGATTAAATGAACACATGAGCAGTGTGCACTGGGGGACTTGAAAGATAGTGCAGAGAATCGGGAGAGAAAAATCGGAAAGCCTAAAATAAGCCCTGGAAACATTTCTTAAATCTCCGCTGCATGCTTGCTTTCTTGTGGCTTGCTCTTCCCACTCAAAAGCAGAATGCATAAAATACTCTGATAAGTTGAGGGTTATTAGTTAGGTTCCAACTAATGTTTTGTATCTAAATCTGAATTACTGCTTTTCCTCCATTCTGCTTCTCTTTCTGTTTGGTCAAATCCCTGTGGGAGGGAGGAACATTCCTGTGGTGAGTTAAATAATTTCTGTGGAAATTATTCAAGATGTAATTTCTGTAAACGCTGTGTGAAGATATGATTTATTTCTGAATGTAGCCCTTGGGCTTGCATCATCTCCCAGTTTATTATCAAGTTCTGATTTGCCAGCACCTCTTTTTGAGTGTCTGTCCGTATCGGGACAAGAAGGTGGATAAGCTTCCATGAGGAAGGTTGAAGCAAAGGAAAACGAGAGAGAAGAGACCGTGTTCCATGAGCACTGAGAACCCTGAACTTGATCTCCCGGGTCTCAACTCTGCCATGCCCAGCACAGTGACACTGGGAAGTCCCTAACTCTCAGTCTGCTTCCATCTTTAAAAAAGGTGAGTAGCTGACTCTGTCTCTGGTGACTCCTTCATCCCCCGTGCCTCTGGCCTGTACCCCAGCTCTTGTGTGCATGAATAAATCTTTTTTTAAAAAAAGAGTCTATTAAAAAAAGGTGAGTGGCTGGATCAGCTGATTGTCCAGGTTCCTCCCAGCCCTTGACTGCGTCATGGCTGCAGGTGCCCCATGTTCAACCGAAGAATCTCCTGGTGCTTTTGAAACTACGCCTGCAGGTTAATGGCTCTCCCATTGTGACACATCGGAGTGATTCCTGAATTACTACACTGTGTGCACTGTGTCTTGGGTAGTTGCCTACTGAAGGAATTAAGCTGAACTGTGACTAACCTGAAGAAAGCGCTGCTAATGATAAAATCAGTAGGTGATAACTTCAAAGCGAAGACAGGATACAGGATTTTCTTACATGGTCACAGGTGCATTGGGGCTGGTGTTAAAGGAGAGTTTGGGAACTAGTGCCAGGAGAGGGAGGCTGAGGCAGAATAAAACGTCGGAGGGTCCTCCCTGGTGGTGCAGGGGTTAGTACCGCACAGTGAAGCATCCACAGCCGCTGCAGTTGATCCCTGGCCAGGGAGGGACGCACATGGCACAGCAGCAGACCTCTCCTGCCTCACCCGCTGCTCCCCTCAGCAGTGTGTTTCAGTCCATCTGCCTGTTCTGCTCCCCACTCTGTCTCTGATGAATCATCTCACCTCCCACACCTCTGGCCTGCACCCCAGCTCTTGTATGCATAAAAAATAAATCTTAAAAAAAAAAAGAACTGTCAGAGCTGGGAGCCAGATGCTGTAAATGTGGGTAGGCAGAAATGCAGATGCTTCTGATATGGGCAAAAGGGGAAATCCCTATTGGGTACCTATGTGCACAAGCAAAGAAAGCAAACTCTCAAGAGATTTTTAGGTGAGAAGTTCAAATGGGATAAGGAAAGAAGAAAAGTAGGGGGAAGAAGGACTTCAAAATATGAATGGATCAAACTCCAAAATCTGCCATCCCCTGTGGGTTAAGGTTCAGCATGACAGGCAAAACACAAGTGGAGCGGCCAGGAGAACAAATCCAGCAGGAAACACAAGCTGGAGGTTGTGCAGGGCCCGAGGGCTGGTCAAGAGGCGGAAACCAAAATTTGTAAGCTACCATTCTTCTGGCTCTACCGTGAGCAAGATGGCGGCAGCCGTGGTCTCTCCAGGGGGTGGTGTTGTCTGGCCTGCCAAAACACTGACTAGGAAAAGAGCCAGTTGAAGGGAGTGCGTGGGACCAGAGCAGAAGCAGGAACACCCCACAGCCTGCCAAACCACAGGAGAGGAGCAGCCATGCTGAGGTGGGAGCAGAAGCTGCAGGCGCGCCCTCTCACCTGCTGGCACCGCCTTTTACATTCTACCCTGAGGCGGCCCCTGACCCCTCAGTCCCAGCTGTCCAACTTTCAAAAAGTCACAGGGGTAGAGCAGTGAGACAACTCTCTTACACTCATATTTATTCACACCCTTCACTCATTCAAAATGGTTTCGTGCGTGCTTCCTGCACACCCACAAAATAAAGGATGAGGCAATTGTGGTGTCACGGCAGGTGCCGCACAGTTCTTCTAATCTATCATCACTCGTTGTCTTTTTTTTTTTCATTTTTGCCTCTGATTTCTTAGTTCCAGCTCTGGAGCCTCAGAGACAAGAGCAGTGGGAAAGCCGCCCTCTTCTGGTCTCCCATCCCTCCCCCGCCCCCATCCTTTCTCTTCCCAGGATCACTGATGACTTACTATTAACCTGACACCGCCTACGGTACAGGAGACCTGCAGAGGATGAAGACACGAATTCCACCATGGGGCAGCTGAGGGTGCCAGGCAAGGTTTCTCGTCAACTTGTCAAAGGCAACCAAACAGCCGCCATCATAGAGCACCTCGGCCCCTAAAGTTTCTAAAGTATGACCACGAGGTGACTCAGGGTGAACCCACTGACGGGACGAGGATGCCCCTTGGGGTCTCCCTCCTGTTGGCTGGCACAGCTCCCCGCTTCCCGGGCTGCACTACCGGTCACACTGGCAGGACGACCCCACACAGTTACGGCTCACTGAGAGGCGCCCACGCCCTCGCAGCACCCGAAGGTCACCTCAGACAACAGCAGCCTTCAGAACTTGTTTCATTCCTGGCCTAGAACTGCCTGGGATCCAGGAGAGAGGTTAAGAAGGGGGAGGGGGAGTTCTACTTCTGACCTATCAGGGCTGGGAAGCGCCCCCTCCCATCCCAGCACTGCTCCTCTGTTGAGATACCAGCTCTCTCTGCCTGGACGCTGGGCTTGGCTCTGGACTCAGCGACCTTCTCAGCCAGCTGACAGGGCTGTCCCGAGCAGCAGCGTGAGAGGCAGAGGCGCTGCAGGAGGCCAGCGGGCGCTAACCCCAAACAGCACAGGCTTTATCAAACAGGTTCTCTGTCACGTGCCAGGCCCTGGGTCAGGTTTAAGGACACAAAACCCGGGAGGGTGCCGTCCCAGCTCTGCAGACAGCAAACAAAACTTCAGCGAACACGTCTGTGCCTCAAGAACACCTTTCCATTTCCTTCAGGTCTCTGTTCACACGGTTCTGGCTCCACCACTCCTTGCTTGCAGGACCCTGGACTGGCCCCGGGTGCGGGGAGTCGAAGGGGGAGTCTCAGTAAATAACTGGTCTGATCATCGTCAAGGTCAAGGCCGGGCCCTGGGGTGTTCTGCTAACCAGAGCGCTGCTCTGCCTTCTCTTTCACCTACGGTGTCGCCTGTCACCTGGCTCACTGCCTTCCACGCCCTGGCACCACGCGAGCATTTCCAGCCGGTTCCCAGGAAGCTACTTCGAGCTAGTCTCCCCTGCGGTTCAAAGTCCCAGTGGTTGGGGTGGGGTGGGGGTGGGGGGTTGGGAGCAGTCAGGATGACGTGGCCAAAGCCAAGGGGGAAACAGGCATGTTTTCACAAAAAGGATGCTTTCACGGCACGTTCTAGAACTCAGTCCGCATCTTTCTCCCTAACACACTGAAGATGCGCTTCTCCCAAGGTGGAGTTAGCACCTCCGTCCACTGCTCCCTCGTCGTGGGGTCTCTCACCCGCAGCCCACCCCGACTGCCCGCTTCTCCACGGACCCCCGCGGACCCTGGGGCTCAGCGGCCAGCCTCGCCTCGGGCGCCCGGGCACACCTGCACATGGGGGTGGGGTGGGGGGGGTGCCGCCATGAGCGCTCAGCTGAGTCACATGAAAAACGACGTAGGCATTAGTTTGGCAAACTCTGAAACATCCGAAATCAAGCTTTCCTTTTGGAAGCCTAGAAGACGCCCTACACGGCAGTTGATGACTTCTAAGAAAACATAAAAATAATTCATAGAGCAGAGAATTGTGTCCCCATAATTCTCAACTACGCGCATCTTCAGCCTGACTTGACTGGGGTGTGAGTTGAGGTCAGAACAGAACTTATTTATTTATTTAGCTTTTCTTATTAGATTTATTTAATTGTATCTGACATCATTTGTAGTCCCCAGAGGGTGCCCACCACCTCTTCACCCGTGCGCCATCACCTCAGCCCCTTGTGCTCCTTCTGTCCCCTCCCGGCCTTTGCCCTCCCCTCCCCCATGATCCCTTTGGTTTATCTCTGACCCTTTGATCTTGTTGAGTTTTTTGTTTGTTTGGTTTTGGTTGTAATTGAGCTTTTCTTGAGCTTTCTCTTGTTTTTTTTTGTTTTCTTTTTATTTTTTGCTGTAGCTGTAGAACAGAACTTCTATTTTCATTGCCTTCCACTCTGGTTGCCCGTGAGAAGGCGCCCAGGCTGGGTGAGGGGAGAAAACTCTGCAAACTCCACGGTGGGTTACGCTTCCACCGACCGGAAGCGGCACTGCCCACACGCTCAGTCCGGAGCAGACTGAAGCCCACCGCGACTCGGTGGGCGGGGAGGGTGGGCAGATGCGGCCCTTACCACGGAGCAGTGAGCGGGGCTGGGCTGCGCTGGGCTGCAGATAGCTGGGTTCCCATCCTAGAATAGGGCAGAGACGGCGGGAGAGCACCAGCCTTTGCTTTCACTGCGTCCGCAATGCAGGGTTTCAAGAAATCTTTGGCCAATAATACTGTGTAGGTACCTACTTGGGGAGGTCAATTCTTGACCAATTGTTTAAATTCAAATCAAAGACGTGACAGTGACACGTCCCAGTGCCATTTCGATCCTGCTGACATCTCCGAATCAGCTGATACGTTTGCTCCGGCCAGATGGCCAGCCCTGGTCTCGCCGTGGCCTGAGGAGCCTGCAGTCGTCCAGGGGCATCGCGGCATACTTCCAAACGCTCATTTATTTTAATTTCCATGAGCCACCCGGAACATTTAGTAAGGAGATTTTTGAGCAAATGGACAACTCTAAGTCCGGAGCAAAGAAAGCAGAGGACCCAAGAATATCCAGCACCAGAAATGAAGGGAAAGCTCAAAGACTGGAAAAGGGCATGTCAAAGGACCCCAAAAGTCATCTTGAAGCAGCTCCTGATGGCCACATGGAGACAATTTGAGCACCTCAAGGAACGACCTATACATCAATTTTATAATAATATTGCGTAATATATATGAAATAATATAGCAAGATATAACACATTGAACTTTTCAAAAGCATATGTCCAGAGTGATACTAAAAAATGCAAGGCAGGAGGAGAGAGGGAAGCTTTTCTTTATAGAAGAATGCCAGCTATGAATGTACAGGGAGGATAAATGCAAAAACTCACCATTTGGCATCCACCAGTGCAGTAACAGATTCAAGTAAAGATCATCTTGTAAGCTTTCTCTTTGTCTCAATAGGTCTGAAAATGTATTTCATTTTGAAAGACGTTTTTTCTGGGCTACAGAGTTTTAGTTTCAGTCTTTTCCTTGGGTGCTTTCAAGATGTCACTATACTGTTTCCTTTTGCTATTTCTCCCTGTAAAGAGTCATTTTCTCAGGCTTTAAAAATATATTTCTTATTATTAGCTTTAAGCAGTTCAACTATAACATCTCTTTGTATAGCTTTCCTCTAGTTTCTTATGCTTGGAGTCTATTGAGGTTCTTGGACTTAAGGAACTATATTTTTCATCAAATTTGGAAATATTCCAGGCACTACTTGGCCAGAAGCAGAAGCCTTATACTATTGCTTTTATGCATTTAAAAATTCCCCTGAGACAGCCTCTAGCTGATGTGCTTTCTTGGGCTATTCGAGTTCTCCCAAAGTAATAATTACAGTTTTTACTAGTTCTGGTTGCAAAGTTGATTATATCTTGCCCCATTTCCCTTTTTTATTGTAGCATATAATTTTATATTTCTAAGGATTGAGTATATTGTAGTGTAGCAGTTACTACAATTTAAGCATCAATGCTAGGGTTGACATATACTTTAGGCAAATGCAGAAAATACATACAGATCTATTTTTACTGAGACTTTCAAAATATGAAACTAAATGGTCAGCTCTTTCAGAGTGCCTTTCATTTAGTATAAGGCATCATAATTTTCTTTCCCATAGTGCCTAGAACACAGATCCTCAAGACCACTTCTTGATCTGCTATAATAGATTTGTTGGTAATTCAGGGATATATTGTCATTTTCCCTGTTATGATGGTGACTAACTTTTACATATTGTCTAGTATAAGTTAGGTGCTCTGCGAGGCACTTTATACTAAATCGCTAACTCACTCTTTACTGTTGCTCTATGATACAGAGTTTTAGTCCCTCTGACCGGACAGAGAAATGGGGAGTTAAATAACTTGCTTAAGTTCCCATGACCGTTAGATGGGACCCAGGCCCATCTGACTGCTGACACTCATATTCCTTGTATTTTGTGATGAGACATAACAAGACCAGCGGTTCTTTTTCTAAAGGGAACTCTCATGCTTTCCTTCTCTTAAAGAAGGGACTAAAAAATTTGTTTTAGGACAAGACAGTCCAACGTGCACAGATTGGGTCCAGTAAGTAGGAGTCTTGAATTTTATGAATTGATTAGGAATCAGACTTGTAGGGTGGCTCTGTGGGTTTTTTTTAAAAAATTAAATCTGAACACCGGGTATAGATTTTGTACAATAAGTTGGAAGGAAATCAGACTTTCAGTGGTGATCATGACTGAGTATACAGAGATATTGGATTCTAATTCTGTATACCTGAAATCTATCTAATATTATAAACCAATGCTATTTCAACAAATTTTTTTAAAGATGCAGTAAAAACCCCTTTGTTTATTGTGGCACTTTTTACAATAGGCAAACTATGGAAACAACCCAAATGCCCAATTTAGATGACTGGATCAAGAAGATGTGGTATACACTGGCCCTCCCTGGTGGCGCAGCGGGTTAAGCAACGCACTATGAAGCAAACCGCAGCCACTGCAGCACAAGTTCGATCCCTGCCGCCAGCCAGGGAGGGGACCCACATGGCACAGCAGACCTCTCCTGCCTCTCCCGCTGCTCCCCTCAGCAGTGTGTTTCTGTCAGTCTGCTTGTTCTGCTCTCTACTCTGTCTGGTGAATCCTCTCACCTCCTGCGCCTCTGGCCTGTACCCCAGCTCTTGTGTGCATAAATAAATAAATCTTAAAAAAAAGATATGTGGTATACACACACACACACACACACGACTATTATGCAGCAATCAAAAAAGAAACCATGCCATTAGCAGCAACATGGATGGAGCTAGAAGGGATTATGCTCAGTGAAATAAGCCAAAAAGAAAAAGAAAAATATTGGGTGGTTTCACTTATAGGAGGAATGTAGAGGAAACAAATAAGGACTAAGGAAAAAAATTAATTATAATAAATTAAAAATCAAAATTAATAGACAACTGTAAATCTGAGATGCCCCCCAGGGGAGGAGGAGGAGGGAGAGGAAACAAAATGGGTGGGAAGAGCACAAGGTGCCACGGTGATGGGAGTTTCGAGAGGAACTACACCTGAGAGGAGAGAGTATACACTGTACAAATATGAAAAATGATGTAAAATATATATAATTTTAAAAATACAGTAAAAAGTCGAGTAAATAGGATTTCTTGTTTCCTCTTAAAATAACCTCTCCCGTGTCTACCAGTCGAGATGGTTTACTCTCCCAGCTCCCCGCCTCTTGCAGCCACACAGGAAAGCCTTTCTAAGCGTGCACAAGGGGCCCCTTTTAGGGAGGAGCTAACTAGGTTAGATGAAAAATTGAGTTTTGATTTGAAATGGTTTTCCTAATAATGTGGTGTAGACTGAGCAGGCATGTTACTGGGGAAAAAAAATATAAAATTATGTTGACCTTACAATGGCACATTTTATAGGTTCCCACGTGTTTCTTGTCCCCTGCCCGGGAGCCAGGTTTTGTGTTCCGTGGGGGTTGAGCTCGCGCCCGGGAGGTTCCGCGACCCGGCCTCTCCGTGGAGAAAGTCAAGGAACTGGGGCCCAGATTGGGGTGCGAGGGGAACTGCAGCCCAGATTCCGGGGCGGTGGCTTATCCGAGTCGCCCTCCACCCTGGTCAAGGTTTAGCATCAGGTCAGTGGCGCCTATCGCTGTGGCAACGAGGGATTATTTTCTTTAAGCATTTCGTGTTTGTGCAAGAGCTTCCAGTCATTAATCATTTAGCTCTTGTTCCCTATGAGACTTTTGTGAAGTAAACTGGAAAGAAATAACAATTCTACTTTACAGATAGAGAAACCGAACCATTTTGTCTGCTGCAGTTATGCGCTGAAAGAGCTAGACACTAACATCTGTGATGACCTCACTAGGAATTTGATGACCTTTTGTTCTGCCTCAGAAATAAGGTTTTCTGTTTTTACACAAAATGGACTTATTTTTCATTTCGAAAAGAGTATGATTAATACTGAGATCTACCGAAGGGAGAAAAAATTTCACCTCTTTATTTTACTTCACCTCTGAAAATTTTACTACTTCCCATAAAGTGTTTAGATTTTGAGTATTCATGGAAATACCAAATGTTGCAGTGCTTGCTGGTCCTGCATTTTCTAACCAGAAAGAGAACGAAAGCGAACACATCCAGTATGGCTGGGAATAGCTAATAGGGAGCTATAAAGGAGCTTTGAAAGCATGGTATGGGGATAGTGCACCTGGAATTAATCTGGTGGGCTTCCTGGAGGGGGTGTGTTTTGAATATCAATTAAAAAAAGGCTTTCAAAGATGGCCCATCCTTCAGCCCAGATGGTTTGAAATATCGTTCCTGTTTCTTCCTATGAAGTGTAAACACCACCCAAACAGTGTCAATTATCACAAGAAGGAGGACTTGCTCTGAGAGGTCCTCAAGGGCGCAGTGCACAGTAATAGAGAGGAAATGAAGAAAACTTTTCTGACAGTGAGCGCTCTCAGATCTATTATCAGTGAGGCAGATGGGGCGGAGCGGTGAGGGGAGAGGTGTCAGTAGAAGCCATTGAAAGCAGACTAGATAAAGCCCAGACAGACAACCCCAGGAATGAACATGCCCACCCCCACCCCCCTCCCTCCCCCCCACCCCCGTGGCCGCAGCAGATACAGATAGGGCGAGGACTAGTCATTTGTTGAGTAGGCAACAGATTCTTAGACTAGTTCAGTTCAATTCTTAGACTAATTCAAAGCTGTGCAGAAGCAATTTGAATAAAGCCTCAGCTTCCTCCCTTTTAAAATGATGACTAGGCCTACCTGATAACATAAGTGTATCAGTCCAGGAGTATAGAACTTACATCAGCTACTGAGTATACTGGAGGAGAACGGAAGGTGCTCCTGTTGTGTCTGGCAGCAGAGGCAAAGTCAGGTTAGTTATGCCTGAAGCTTCCGCAGCATTAGAGGCCTTCTTTAAGACAGAGAAGATAAAATCCTGGTTATAAAATTACATAGTAAGGTGAATACTTAATTAGAACGAGAAAAGAAATACAAGTCACGATAGGGAAAATCCAACAAAGCAATAAATATCACAGTATCCAGCAAGTCAGCACGATGTTATTACTTATTAACTACCCAAAATATCTTTATTCGAGATCCAGATTTATCTACCTTTATGTGTGTGTGTATATTTGCAGCAGATTCCGATGGCCTCACCTCATAATATAACAATTCTGTAGTCAGTACATTGTGCAGAGAAAACAGAAACATCTCAACTTTCTTATGCTTTATTAAAATTTGTTTTTTATTATTCATAGTTCAGTTGCAATGCTTTCAGTACTACAACTTGCCATTTGTATGTCCTGCAAAATTTTATGATGGTCAAATTTGAGAGAACATCTAGCAAAGTTTCTCATGTAACTGTTGTAAGATTTTGTTAAATCTTCCCTGGGCTAACTACTGAGTTTGGACATCTCAAATTTTGTTTCCTCTCCACTAGCCTCCTGATTTCAGGGCTGGGATTATAGGGTGCATGCACATTTAAGAATGCTACCCCCTGTGCCCCAGCTCAGTGCATGAACAGCCAGTGCTAGGAGTAACTCATTCCTATAACCAGGGACTAGCCATCAGCTACGCAGAGAAGTGATGGGAACCACAGAATGAATCTCACATGAGTAAGTTAAGTGCATCTTCAGCTCCACCCCTATGGCAAGCTGCACAGAGAGGAATGTGCCAGAGTGGGAAGCCAGGTGTTAAATACCTTAATTTTGTAAATCTTTCAAAGACATAAAACCACACCCGTCCCCACCTAGGACGTGGACAGACTCTGCCAGTAGCTTCACGGCCAGCGGCCTGTGCAGGTCCTACCCAGGTGCTGAATGGTTCAGTCCCCGCAGTCAGCAAGCCTTACCCAATTGCTACTGGTGGGGGGCACTTGGGGTTACACGTTCCGGACACTGTCTGAAAGAACCTCCTGTCCCACCAGAGAGATGAGCCATGCCTTCTGCACTGGTGGATCTCAATTAAATCTTCCAGCCGTGAGGACTGGACAATAGCAGATGAGAAGGAGATTTTGTGCCTTTTGTATTGTGCTCTATTCTCACCCCAAAATCAGCAGTTATATTTGAATTGCAAACCCCTCTTTGAAATTGCTGTGATTTACTGGACTCTGCACTCATCCTGGTTCAGAGATCCCTTGTTGGAGCTCCGTGGTCCGTGGAGGTGGTAGGGGGAAGCTGGCAGATTTGTGAGGCCTGCCTCGGTCCACACGGCCAGGCAGAGACACTTTGGAAACCTGTGCAAACAGCAAGCCATTGGCCTGGAGGGTGATGGTCATTCCAGAAATGTAACCCCTCTGAAACGCGCCGCCGGGCTCTTGTAAGAAGGGTAAAACAAATAAAGCTGCTGCCTGTTTGGAGCGTACGCTGGCTCCTTCCACATCTGCAGAACATTTAGCTCCTTGCATCTGGTAATGTTTGTGCAAATATAATTCCATATTCACTAATAATTCCTGGGGCTAAAGGCCCCCCCCTCGGGTAACCTTGTTAATATTCTCTCAAGGCCTGGTGTGAACGCCTCATAGCATTTTGATTAGAATTCAATCTTGTGTTTTTTACCCTCTCTGTCTCTTTCTCCCTCTCTCCTCTCATGCTTCTCTGGCCCCCCATTTCCTGGCCACCCACATCAGGAGACATTCTCCCTCCCTTCCACTCTCCATTCTCAGTTTCAAGGAATTTCCTTGTGTCAAAGGCAAAGTGTGATTGACATATTTTTCCCCTCTTAAGAGCAGTCATCTCAGTGTTTGATTTAACCATCTCCTTATGGGGTTCGTACAGTTATTACCTGGGTGAAAGGAGACCTCTCGCTCACCCTCCCACTCCAGCATCAGCCTCAGACCCACAGCTCAGATTTTTATAGACATTTAAATTCCCCTTTTTTCTACCTTTTTAATTTTTTTTCTTTTGGCACTAGCAAATGATTCCCTGGTGAGTTGTACCCCAAGCCTTAAAGAATGTGAGTTATCTGCAAACAGGTAGACCAGCTGCCTCCTGCCAGTGCCCTCTGCCTGCCAAGAAAAGCATTCGCCTTTCTTCAGACCCTCTGGGCGGGGTGGAAGCCAAGAGAGCTCCTGTTCTGACTTCACCCACTCGGGGCAGGTTGTGTTCATCTGGTTCCTTAGTCTTACTTGACTAGTTTATTTGTCTCTTAGGAGAGGACATTAAAAACAAAAACAAAAGCAAATTTGCCGTAGCATGAGGAATTATATTTAAACCCGAGAATAATTTCTTGGCAGTGCAAGTTCTCAATGCTGGAGAGATGCTGGAATGCATGCACTCCCCCTCGGGCTGCTTTATCATCCAGTTACTGGGGGTTCAAGGGTTTCTGCCTGAAGGGAATGAACCAGGTGACCTGGGAAGGTTTTCAATCCAGCAGCAATTCCCTTCTTCTCTGCACAGGGCCACACTTCGCAGAGTGTCGAGCAGAGCTGTCTGAAGGGGTCATCGCGTGTCTGCAGAGCAGCCTGAGCCTCAGCCCCTACTTCTCTTTAATGGATCACGTCTCCTGCCGCTGATCATGCTTTGCTGCCTCCTCGAAATTCCCAGGGCAGGCTGCTCTGTTGTAGTGAAATAACTACTGTTTTAGGTAACTTCTCATGCTCCAAATCGCAGTGTTTCAGGAGACAGCAAGACAGAGGAAGATAGAGGTTCGAAGCGGAGCAACAAAAATTTCTTGCTAGAATAAACATCATGAATGTAGTTTTAATAAAAAGACAGCGTTTGATGAACTTGTTTTCAATCAGGAGTAATGGCCTGTCTTTAACAATCACTGAAAGCACTCTTATTGACATAGTATGACTTAAATCTTCGTCTGTCATAATTATCATCTGTGTTATGATAAAGCATGAAATCAACCAAGCACAGCAGACCTATGTCCTTATATTGCCAGGAATAGCAGCGTGTATGTTATAAATTGAGTTTCTGATTGACACGCTATCCCATCGCTTTAGGAGAGCTCAGCTATAGAGGAAATGCCAGTACGTGCCATTGTGTAAACACCCAAAAGAATAAATGTCAAACCATGGTCCTCCCAGGCCAGCAACTGAGTCTAATAGTAGAACTATGGGATAATATGTGGGAAGTACTGATTACCCTAAAAAATGGCTCAAAATTGTTAGGATAGACCTCAAACTTTTCTAGCTAATCTCAGTTTTCTATTACAGGTTTCCAAAAGACTTCCACGCAAGTCAAGACTTGACGAGCTCAGGGGCTCCACTATGCATCAAAATCTTTTTTGGCATCCGATTTTGTGTCGCCCTGTATGCCCAACTGAGAGCAAGTTTCATAAATTCACGACCTGCTTTCTGGAGGGGTGCTGCTGCTTTCACAATCAAGCAGTTTCACCACGTTCCAGTACTCCAGTGTTTGCTCGAAGAACCAATCTAGTTCAGCATATCCTCCTCTTCTTAATGATACACATCATGATTTTGAAATGCGTCTTTTCGAATTCCAGGTTCTTTAAACACACCCTAGTCCTGACCTGTGTATGGTCACAAATAAGGGTACACGGGTGGTTTAGCCACAGCAGGACCCTGGCTTGAGACGGTCTCCTAAGACCTCCCTGCTTCTGGCGCTTCTCAGGAGGCCCTCAGGAGTCGTGTTTGTGCACTCCCATCAGTTGTCACAGTGTCGACTCATTGTCTATGAGTGCGAAGTGGCTCTGTTGTTATGGAAAGTTCTCTCTGGTCTCTTGCAAGTCTGGACTCTCCGAGGCCTCTGTAGCACCACCGCACGCCTCTGGAAGCTGTTCTCCATTTTGCCCAAGAGTGTGCACAGACCCTTTCTTTAATTCTCTACATGAATTTCATACTCTTACTACTAAGAACATAAGCCTTCATATCACTGGTGGGAGTTGGGGGGGAGGGGTCATCCAAATCCAGATATAACCAAAGGAAGTAGAACCATAATGGTTTTCTGGCTGGCAACCATACATCCTTATGCAGCCAGCTAGAGGCCACATTTCTCCCCAGCTTTTGTGGAAAAACTCTCCTTCCAATATATATTCTCCTCTCCTTTTGCTACAGGAAAGAATTCTATTGAAGATGGCGCTACCTCTCCCAGCCTCTCTTGCAGCTAAGTATAGTGATAAGACTAAGTTCTAGCTAATGCAACAGAAGTAGACTTCTGTTGAAAGCTCCTTGCAGAAGTGGATACAACTGGGAGATACATTCTTTTTTTTTTTCTTTTTGCCTTTCTGGCTGACTGAATGAGTATGTGATGGTAGGAGTTATGGCGGTATGGCAGCCATCTTGGAACATGAAGTGGTCTTGAAGCCAAACAAACACAGGGGCGATAGAGTAGAGAGGAGATGTAAATTAATTATTTTGTGAAATCACCACAGTAAACTTGGAATAGTCATTTCTGATCTTCTTTGTGTGTGTTTGGGTTTTCTGTAATCTGTAAGCAATCCTAATTGTGGTATAGCAGCAATGAACTTACTTTCCCCTTTGTTCTGTGACTGCTTAGCTCCCAGCCTGGTTGCATATGACCACAGCCTCTCATCATCATCTAGGAAAGCTCTTTGGTACATTTAGACAAGAGACTATTCCAAAGACACTCGGGTCAGAGAAAAGAACTAATTCTCTCCTTACCCACAGTTGAAAACCCAACTGCCAGTTTTTGTTTCTTTACTCAGAAGCTGCCTCTTTTCCAGGAGAACTGAGCATTATAATGATTATTCCCTCCAAACCTACTTTCTGCCCACAGGGGTGCAGCCTCACCTGGTGCTGCCAATAGCAAGCATTTCAGGCTCAAGTTTCAGCCACATCTCAGTTCCTTCATCTGAGAAATGGAGAAAAATTAAAATAAACATAAACCACAAATGGTTTAAAAATATACTCTTACATATTAGTTTTGGAATCCCTACCAGAGTGCTTCTTAAATTTTATTTTTGGCTCATCTTACCCAGATGTACATCTTAGATACACAGCCACACATGACTACAAACCCAGAAATGCACAGACTGACGTGTGAATACACATGTGTGCACTCACAGATTGTTCTAAATGCTCCCACATTAATATGCACTCCCTAAGCAATACTCTGGCACAGTGAGACAAAAACTCAAAGGAGTATGGATGGAGGTTTAGATAATAGAAAATATACAGAATGGAATAGATACAGCAGCTAAAAATAACTACGTGGGTAGATCATAAAGGGGCCAAGTAACCACTATGGTGCTCGTTTTTAAAGGCATCGCAATAAGGCCAATTTCTATATGCTCCAGAGATAGTTTCAATGAGAGGCTGATTAGGAAAGTGGGTCTAATGCAGAGTCCAGTGCTGCTGCTAAGCTGGCCAGGTCAACTACTGGTCATCTCCTGGTCCCTTCTTGATAGTGGAAGGGTCACGAGTTATGGTGAACTGCTTGACAGTAGTAGGGAATTGCAATCTTATTTTACCAATCATAGGCACCCAGCTAGATCTTGAAATATGAATGAATAATTAAGATACTCTGCTCAGCCCTCCCCCAAAGGTTGTCTGAACCTGTACAGGGAAAGGGAGAAAGCAACCCACGTGGATCCAGGAAAGTGTGAATCCAAGGAGATGTATAATCGGAAAAGGCAGCTTAAGTGGAAGTAGAGGCATCTGTTGGGAGGCTGAACTCCTGGCCCAGGAATTGGTGCGGGTTTATAACTCTACAAAGGTAAAGATTTTCTAGGATGTTATCCAAGGAAAAAGACATCCACCCATCACTTTCCTGCAGAGGCTACTCTGAGACAGAGACAGACAGAGGCTGAGATACTTTGTTTTTCTTTTCATATTTTCACCTTTTTCCTTCTACTTACTTCCTCCACTGTCCCATCCCTCTCCTTCCTGATGTTTAGATTCCTTGAGCACTTGTATGTGCTAACCACAGCCAGCCCTACTGTCATTTAGCCAAATTACACATATTTAGGTCTTTTCATCTTTCTTTATGGACCAGTCTCTTCGGTCTATTTAATCATTTTGGCAGCTCTTTTCAGAATTCCACCCAATTTAAAAATAAGCTAAATCCCACCCCCGTGGATTTAAAAGCAGCCTGTTGCAAACTCATGCAGAGCTCTCTCCTTGGTTTGATGCATACAGAGGAAAGACATCCCCATGCATTTATTACTCTTTATCCCCAGTTTTCCTCTGCAGAGACAGTCTGGAAAAAACTAAAGGAGGTAAGGGAAAGGGGCAAGAAAATTAGTTGGCCAGAGCTAGAGACCATGCTGATAGTGCCTGGGCTTGTTTGCAAATTTTCTTTTTTTAAAAAAAGATTTATTTATTTATTTATTTATGTATACAAGGCCAAAGGCGAGGAGGGTGAGAGGATTCACCAGAGACAGAGTGGAGAGCAGAACAGACAGATATGCTGAAACACACTGCTGAGGGGAGCAGTGGATGAGGCAGGAGAGGTCTGCTGCACCATGTGGGTCCCCTCCCTGGCCAGGGATCGAATTCATGCAGCAGTGGCTGGGGACACCCCACAGTGCAGCACTCAACCCCTTGTGCCACCAGGGAGACCCTGTTTGTAAACTTTCTTATTGATTGATTGGCTTAGGTAATAGTTGCATTTGATTCAGAATTCAAAATGTACAATGTATATACATGAATAAAATATTGCTTCCATTCTTGTCGCCTAAGCACCCAACTCTGAAGAAACAAAGTTACTTGTATCTATGTGTATCATTCTAGAGTTATTTTATGCAGATACAATCAAATATGTATATATATGTGTGTGTGTAAGTAAATACACATCATTATACTTGCACCTTTTCCAGTGATTCCTAATCTGTTGCATTTAGCATGCCAATATTATATTATTTTAATAACTTAGTTATGTGTAGCAATGTGGATATATTTAATATTCGGAATAAAAAAAATCTTACACTTAGGGCTTCCCTGGTGGCACAAGGGTTAAGGCACAGCACTATGAAGTTATCCACAGCCACTGCAGCACAAGTTCAATCCCCGGTCAGGGAGCTGATCCACATGGCGCAGAAGACCTCTCCTGTCTCGCCCACTGCTTCTCTCAGCAGTGTGTTTCAGTAGATCCACCTGTCCTGCTCCCCACTCTGTCTCTGGTGAATCCTCTGAACCCCTATTCCTCTAGCCTGTACCGAGTTCTTGCATGTGTAAATCAACAAATGTTTTAAAAATAATTCTTACACTTAAATCTCAGCTAAAAGTCTTTAGATTACTAGGTACATATACAAATTACTTAATCTCTGAATGTTACAAGTACACTTAGATTTAAGGGTTGCAGTGGAAACTTGGTGAGATCACACATACAATGTAACCAACAAGATCACAGCAAGAACAAGATATATATTGAACTTGCAAGGAAAACCCCCAGCTCAATATAGGGTAGCTGTTGTTGAGACAGGAGACTTCATGGATGTGCGGCTTCTTCCCCTGGCATGTGGATTGGAAACAAAACACTTACAATAGAACATAAAAATCATTACTTGTTCTCTGTCCCTAGTAACTTCTTGGTTTTAGTCCATTGTCTTAGCAGTCCAGTGACCACAAAGCAGAACCATTGCTGGCCTCCGCAGGCCCAGTTGGACCCAGTTGGTGGTGCACGCCTCTTGAGACAAGTCTTGAACTTACTCCAACCTTCTCCACATTGTAATACTAAGATCTTAATCTCAGCTTCTAAATCAACTGCTGTGGTTAGAGTCCTCATTTCATTCTTGAGTGAGGAGCTCAAGAACCCACGACCACTGACTTTCAACATTATTATCTTTATTATTTTTATGTGAATACAAGTTCTTTTTTGAAGAATGAAGGCTAAAACCATTTATCCAAATTTGTACGGAAAACTGAAAGTATAAATCAAAATTCTGAGAAACTGGTTCAAAAGATTAGTCTTATGAAGTTAAATAGCAGAACAGTTCTGTAAGAAACGCCCATTCCTATCATATCTTATTAATTTGAAAGACTTGGAGAATCTAAGTAACTTGGGTCTTGTGGTTAAATCAGTTGGTTTCAGTTGGGTGATTTCCGGCTGTGGAATTCAAAGTTGGCTAGAGAATAACATTATGGGTAGAGGCAAATTTGTTCTTAATCATGTTTTCTACCAGTGGAGTTTAATTATAGCATTGTTTAGCTGAACTTGCCTATTCTTGTTTAAAGTACAAAACTTAAATGTAACATAATAAGTAAGCAAATAGTGGGTGACCTCTGCTCAGCATCAGAAATAGCACCTCACTAGCCCCCAAAACAGTGTAATCCTTCTCGTCACAATCTTCCTTCCCCCTCTTTGTTTTTCTTTATAGTTTTACCACCTGTGAATAAGTCCCTCATTGATATAGGTTAGAAGGTGTTCTATCCAAGTTTTAAAACTTATGTAAGTGTAAAGACACTATATCTCTTCTCTTGTGTCTAAGCTTCTTCCATTTTATCAGGTTTTCTACAGTATTGTTCTATAATTTTCCATTATATGAATATAACACTATTTACATATTTATTGCTGGTGGACAGGTGAGTCATTTTTAGTTGGGGCACACATGAACTATTTTGCTAAAAGCATTCTTGGACATATATTTTGGTTGACAAAGCAGAAGTTTCTCTAGTTTCTGCAAGAGAAGTACCCATAAGTAGAATTCTGGGGCCAAGGATGTGTAGAACTTCAAATTTAACAGTTTCAAAGACAGTCTCACTAATCCATGCTCCCACTATCTGAGAGCATTCCCGGGGGTCCACACACTTGCCACACTTGGTGATAACAGGCTTATTCGTGTCTGTGAACATGGCGAGTCTGTGGTGGCTTTGTGGTTTAATGTTCATTTCCTCAAGTTTGAGATCCTCGGGGGATGTTCACTGACTAGTTGAAATGTCCTTTTATCTTCTTCATCTTAATCTTCTTAAACCTTCTTTCCAAAGTACCCAAATTATTCGCTTAAATAGGCTCATGAGAGAACAAAGCTTAAAGAGAATTTTAAGGCAAAAGTGAACTGATTCCTTTCAGAGACAATCATATCTCAATGATAACAAAGAAGAAGGGAGTCCACATTACAGTTGTGTGATTCAACTTAATTTGACCCACAATAAACTGGACACCCAAGTATTTGAATCACTGGGTGGTTTTGAAGATGACCCTCTTCCCCCCTTTTTAAAAGTCAATAATATTCCATTTTGTGTCTATACAACTCATTTGTTGTTGGGCCTTTAGGTTGCTTTCATTCCTTGACCATTGTAAACAATGCCGTAATGAACAAAGGGGGACTGATATGCCATTGAATTAGTGTTTTCAAATAAAGTGGAATTGCTAGATCATGTGATAGATCTGTTTTTTTAAAGATTTTTATTTTTATTTATGTATAGGGGAGCTGGGGTACAGGCCAGAGTCACAGGAAGTAAGAGGATCCACCAGAGACAGAGTGGGGAACAAAACAGGCGGATCGACTGAAATGCACTGCTGAGGGGAGCAGCCAGTGAGACAGGAGAGGTCTGCTGTGCCACGTGGGTCCCCTCCCTGGCCGGGGATGGAACCCGCTGATGCTTCACAGTGCAGTGCTCAATCTGCTGCACCACAAGGGAGGCCTTAGATCTATTTTTAATAGAGAAATCCCAGTGCTATTTTCCATGGGTTCTGGATCAGTTTATAGTCTGTAGCTTCCCTTCTCTCCACATCCTCTACAATACTTGTTTCTGTCCTTTTTGATATGGGTGAGGCGATACCATACTGTGGTTTTTGACTTGCATTTTCCTGATGAGTGATGATGAGCATTTTTTTCATGCGCCTGTTGGCCATCTGTATCTTCTTTGGCAATGTCTGTTTTGATCTTCCACCATTTTTTGATTGAATTATTTTTCTTGTTGTTCAAGTGTTTGAATTCTTTGTAGGTTTGAGTATGAGCCCTGTGTTTGAATGTATGGTGCACAAGGACTTTTCCCCACTCAGTGGGATGTCTTTTTGTGTTTTTTTTTAAAGCTTTATTTATTTATTTACTTACCTACTTACTTACTTATGCGTACAGGCCATTTATGGGGACTATTTATTTATTTATGGGGTACAGGCCAGAAGTGCAGGAGGTGACGGATTCCCCAAAGACAGAGCAGGGAGCTGAACAGGCAGATCCACCAAAGCACACTGCTGAGGGGAGCAGCGGACCAGGCAGGAGAGGTCAGCTGCACCTTATGGGTCACCTCCCTGGCAGGGATCGAACTCGTGCTGCAGTGGCTTCGGATGCTTCATAGTGTAGTGCTTAACTCGCTGCACTACCAGGGAGTTCATAAGATTTTATTTTAAAGTGATTTTTCCAGTTCTTAATTGCTATTGAATGTTTTCCCTTACTTTCATTGCTTTGTTTAAATATAAGATGAACCCAACTTCACTATGGAATTAGCTTTCTTCTTAGGCAGTACAAGAACTTCAGTCTTAGATGTAGCTCTCAGAGGGCTTCTGGCAGGCATATTTGGGGCGTGGGTAGGCACATGGTGGTAGTAGACCCGAGAAAGCAGCGATTTGCCTTTTATAATGATACTGACCAGCCAACCAACGCACTTATTGCTGACATGATTGGAAAATATTTATTATTAAGCAATTTTACAACTGTTCACACCAAGAATCCTTTCATTTATACACAATATCCAAATATCTTCTTCTGACCTTTGTCTTATATGTGTCCTGAGATTTTCATAGTTTGCCAATGTCTTTTTAATAGAGTTTGGTTTTTGCTAAAAGCCTGTAACTTCTATGTGGGTTGTGGAAGAAGGCAGGCAGATGAATGAAGGATTTGTCTTCCAATTGAGAAGGAAATACTTTATGGGCAAGAGGCATCAAATGATGGTGCTCTACTAGAAGAATGATAGGCATGGTGGAAAATTTATTTTTAAAAATAGGAAAAACAAAAAAGTCATTTTCAAGGGTAAAATACACTCTTTTAGTTAAAGGTAGTTTTCCATTAATTATCTCTTGGGTTAGATGTAATTAAGCATATGGTTCAGATTGATAAAAACATCTGTACTATCTCGCAAGGTGAGTCTAATGGAGAAAAAGAGTGATCAGGTTTCAGGGACAAAGTTTATTTTTATTTTTCTTTTTTAAAGGTTTATTTATTTATGCATACAAGCACAGGGGTACAGGCCAGAGGTGTCCGGGGTGAGAGGAGTCACCACAGACAGAGCTGGGAGCAGAACAGGCAGATCAACAGAAGCACACCGCTGAGGGGAGCAGCGGGCACAGCAGGAGAGGTCTGCTGCGCCATGTGGGTCCCCTCCCTGGCCGGCAGCAGGGATCGAACTCGTGCTGCAGTGGCTGCGGTTTGCTTCATAGCGCGTTGCTTAACCCACTGCGCCACCAGGGAGGCCCGACAAAGTTTATTTTTCTTCCAGAGAGATGGGATGGAGCATTCAAGGCAATCTTCATGCAGGGGTCAACTTCCAGTAGGAAAGGCAGAGTTCAGAAAATTCAGAACCTATTTAGACAGTTTAGATCGCAGACTAATGTGAACTTCTGTAGGCCAAGTAGGTTTACTTGGAGCCTACTTCCTCCATTTTAACATTTATTTTGTTATTTTATTTTAAGGGAAGCAAAGCTTGAAATGCTTTAATATCCCCTGAGAGACTGTTTGACTATTACATAGCCCATAAAAAGCAATATTTGGATGATTTAAAGGGAAATGAATCAGAAATTTGAAAGTTCAGTTTTCCTTGTATGACACAGACTCTTTCCCGAGTCAACAGAAATGCCCCTTAGGGTAAAACACATCTTGGATTTTACTAGAACAAACATTAGTACATGGGCATCTAAACAGAATGATATCTATTCTGAAACATTTGATTTAAAAACATTTAGATGCTCAACCTTACGTTTTTCTGTAGATTAACAAATAACAATTTTCTCATTTTTTGCAGAAAGGACACTTTCTTACAGTCAACCTGGTCATCTCAATTTTGTATTTCAGATCTGGATGGAAATGAGAGCGCAGATCCCCAGAGAGGTTTCCTTGAGATCGTTCTCAAAAGCTATTTTGGGGCACCTCAGCCACTTGCTCCGAGTGGCTCATAGTGGCCACTCCAGAGTCTCCATGTGATGTTTTTAACTGGTTGGCAATGTTTTTCATGTGGTTACTCCTCAGACACTTACCAATTAGTTCCTTTCATTTTTTAAACAAGATTCTCACTTAGGCACCAGACTGATGTGATGTAAGCATTTCTGTGTGAGTCAAGAAATGACTTTTTCTTCCATTGAGAAAGGAAACAGGAATCTGAGATCTAGATTTCTCTCCTCTGCCCTTCATCCCTGACTTTTGGGGGTCAATTCCATCCCGTTTCTGGGACCAGTCCCCTCTGTATGTCAGGGTGGGTAGGTGATCTCCGGGGCCCCGCTCACTGGGGACCTGTGCAGTTTCAGCCACAGCAATTACTTATTAAATGATAGCACTGACTTTGACGCCTGGGCTGCCCTCTGACAGGCACCGGCATATCTCAATTTTAGATTTCTAAAGAATTTAGAACTTGGCTCAAAAGTCTTAGACTTGTGTCTTGCCTCACAATTTAGCCGCTTTGTAGTCTTGAGAATAATGCTCCATTTTTTAAAGACTCCAAGCCCTTATCTGTAAAATGGGGAGGAAGCAATGCCCGTAGGCACAATTCTTTGTTATAAAGAGTAGGATCTATTCTGGCTCATCTGGACAGAAAAAGAATTTGTCAAAAATATTAAGCAATCCGTAGCATCCTCTAGAGGGCAAAGAATCAGACTTAGAAACAATGAGGCCAGAAACAACACCAAGTGACACTGGAGAATTTGCTCCAGTGAAAACACCGCTGCTGCCAGCACTGACATCAGCTCTGCTCTTTGAGTCGACGGCGTAGCTCTTGCAGTGAGGAAGCTCAGCCCCGATGCCAGAAGCTCAGCCGCTGCGCCCCTGTGGCGCGTTTCCCTGGGTTGGAGCCCAGTCATGTCTGCCCTCCTGCAGCAGTCTGTGTGGAGCACACACACGCATGTGTGTTGGGTTGGCAAAGCCTAGTCCACACGTCTGATGTTAGCAGTACGGAGCACAGGACAATGGCTTCTCTACCTTGGGGGTTCCCGCAAGGGAAATCCCAAAATTCAGAAATGGTGTTTACAAGATATGTATTGTGTTATATGAATGTCAATTACTACCTTTAAAAGCCTATTTTAGGACCCTCCCTGGTGATGCAGGGATTAAAGTCTCAGCCACTGCAGAGTTCAATCCCCGGCCAGGGAGGGGACCCACGTGGCGCAGCAGACCTCTCCTGCCTGGCCCGCTGCTTCCCTCAGCAGTGTGTTTCAGTCAGTCTGCCTGTTCTGTTCGCGGCTCTGTCTCTGGTGAATCCTCTCAACTCCCACACCTCTGGCCTGTACCCCAGCTCTTGTATGCATAAATAAGTAAAATTAAGTCTCTTCTAATTTTGTAACTCTGTAAATGAAAATTGCCATATGTGCTTTATTCATACCCTCTTATCTATGCAATATAGAGAAATGATAAAATATTATAATATGAACTATATACAAACAAATTTGTATTTATA
Organism: Galemys pyrenaicus; assembly: GCA_019455555.1. Lineage (NCBI taxonomy): Eukaryota > Metazoa > Chordata > Mammalia > Eulipotyphla > Talpidae > Galemys > Galemys pyrenaicus. Next base: position 1,543,208 of record JAGFMF010011645.1, on the reverse strand, counting down.
CATGTAATAATTATGTGAGTCACTACCCAACTTTAAAAAGTTAAACAACAGTAACTTGTGGGTCTTTTTCCATGCTAATAAATATAAATTCTCCATTATTTTTAATGATTATATATTGCGCTACTTATGAATGCATAGTAACGTTTCAGCAATCATCTGTTCAAGGATATCTTGCAAGTTTTTGGGTTTTTTAAAGAGTTATGGTGAACATCCACATAACCAAGTATACTTGGATATGTCCAAGTCTGTTAGTTCATTTTTCCAAGCCACAATTTATCCACAAAAAAATGAGAATAGTGGAAGTGGTTATATGGTGGTTGTGGAGACTAATGAGCTAACATAAACAAGATTTCTACAATTATTAAGTGAATCAACTAATGCAAACACTAGAACAGTGTTTGACCTGCGGCAAACATTGATGCGTAATACATGGTTGCTACTAATGCTACACTACTGGATTAGATTTGCTAAATTTTATTTAGCATTTCTATATCCACATACATACATTAAATCAGTCATGCCCTCACATTTGTGCATCTATTTTGCTACATTTGTCTTGTTTGCATGTTAAGTCTTGGTAGTAAATAGTAACTTCATCTCTCTGTTCCATCCAGAAGTTGTGAATTGAACCCTAACCACTGGCATCCACCGCAGGTTCCTACCAAACCTGCCGTCCAGACATGCTTCTTTGTCACTGCTTTCCCCATGAAGTCCACGCCTTCACCATCACTCCTTTAGTCCGTCACAATGGCCACCTAGTGGCCTCCCCATGTCTAGATGTGGTCCTTCCATTGCACACAGATCCTTTTCAGTAGAACAGTGGTATTTCATTAATTAAAAAAAATTACATTGGTAGAATTTTATTTTTAACAAAATAAAGCTAAAATTGCAAAAAAAAAAAAAAAGAAAAGTAAAAGAAAGCTCCTTCGCAGATCTAGAAGGCCCTTCACATTCTGGCCACTCCTGCCCTGCCTGCACCAGAGGTCCACTCAGCCCCATCCCCTGCACCAGCCCTGGCATGTCCTTCTCCACCTCCAGCCTGGCCGTTCTCCTCTGATTCCTCTTCACTAACTGACACGGCAGCAGGTCTCCCCATTAACCTTTAATCTGACCACTTTCTGCTTCAGTCCTCACAGCACATTTAACTGTGCATTTCTTTGAATGCTAGTTTACTGCCTGTCTCTTAGCTTACTATTTTGGCTGCCATTTACCGAGCATAACATTTTGCATCTAAGAATTACTCAGCTACTGTTTTTTGAAGACTATGTCCTCATCCAGCAATAGAAACAGAGGCAGCCCTGATGCGTGGACAGAGATGTGAGGGGCACAGAGGAAGAAGGGACTCTCTGTTGGTAAACTACCCTCCCCCTGCCTGTTCGTCCCTCCTAGTTGAAACGTGAACGCCATGTCTCTATACTATTCTGTGGCACACGGAGAAGGAGGTGGCCTCTTAACAGACTGAAGATGCAAGATCCCAAGGCATCCAAGGAGGGAGAGAAAAATCCCCTCAACTCCTGGCTCTCACAATGGCAGCTCTGAAGGTCCAGACCTTCTGCACCCCCAAGCCCTGTTTATTTTCTCCTGCAGCAGAGGGGGTGGCACAGGTCAGCTGAAATGGCGCATCCTGATGAATATTTATTGACCCAACTGTCACGCTGACAGACATGCGGGCAGGCGCACAAAGCCGCCTGTTACAGGCTGGGCCTCCGCGCCTGAGGGGGTCACGCGGCTGCCTTTCCCGCAGGGGTCCTGATTCCCAGCTGCTCCCGGGACGCGGGGGTCTCCCCGACGGGGTCAGCGCAGACGACGTGCACATATGCTGGAGGCGGGCCGTGCTGCCACCCAGACCCCACCGCTGGTGGTCTCAAGATGTCTGCATCCCCCGAGCCACACAGCAGTCTCCGGGCCCGCCGCGCGTCAGCCTGTTCTCTATGAGTGCATGCACCCCACCGCGATTCCGTCAGCACAGGTGACCGGATTCCTGTTCGTTTCAAGGAGGGAAGTCTGGGTAACACCAAGAATCATCTTTGTGGTAAAGAAATGGGCTGTTTTTGTTATAAAATGGTCGTAATGCCACCTCTTTTCTCTTATTTTTAATATGTATTTCTTAAAGATTGTTGTATTTATGCTTACAAAGCTGGGGTGCAGGCCAGAGAGGAGGAGGCAGGGGTGAGAGGACTCACCAGAGACAGGGAAGCAGAACAGGCAGATCCACAGAAACACACTGCTGAGGGGAGAAGGAGGAGGCAGGAGAGGTCTGCTGCGCCATGTGGGTCCACTCCCTGGCTGGGGATTGAACTCATCCTGCAGTGGCTACCTACAGTTTCATAGGCTGAGACTTCACCCTTCTGCCACTAAGGAGACCCCTTATTTTTAATATTTTCTGGGCTTTCTTTCCCATCTCTCATCAGAACTGATGTTAATTAAGTTTAATTTTTTTAAAAAAATTATCATCTTTTACTGCTACAATATAAAGAAGCAGAAAACCAAGAATCACAAATGTACAGGTCAAAACAGCTTCAGGCAGGTACTCTTGTAAACATTATCTGCGAAATTTTTCAGTTACTTCATAAGTTCCCTGCATCCCCCCAATACTACCCTACTCCCAGCTAGAGTAACCACTGCCCTAACTTTTATTGTAACCACTTCCCACTTTTCTTTAGCTTTATCATCTAAACAAACCCTCCTAACCAATAATTGTGCCTGTGTTCTGTATATCTTTTATCCATAGGTTCCCTCTCCACTCCTTAGAGTTTGTTACTGAAGAAATTGGACCACTCTCTGTAATCCTATAATCTGTATTTTGCTGATTACTTCCCCAGAGCAAATTTGGTCTGTTCTGCTAGCCTCTGTGTTTCCAGTTATATGTAAACACCTGAATCCAGATTCCTTTATTACTTTTTTTGTGGGGGAGGGGGGCATAATGACCTCAAAGGTGATGTGTTTTCCACATCTATGTACGTATGTCTCAAGGTCTCTCTTTTTGTGACACAAGTATTATTAGTGTTCAGGGCTCTAGCTCATAATTTATGAAGCTTACACTCATGTTCCAATACTTTCATTCTTTCTTCGGGAATTTATTGAAACATTCCAATGAATTAGCCATGGGGTGCTGGTTTGCCGGTGGCACAATTTGCCAGTGGTACAAGTAAGACAGCATGAAAAAAATGGCCTCTGCCTGATGCTGCTGGTGTGTGGCCCACACTGAGAAATATACAGGTTGGGTAGGGGCTCCTATCTGGAAGACCAAAATAAATCTTCAAATCCTGACCATGGATTTTGGATTAGGAGCAATCGATTAGTGCGCGGTACTTATACAGAGGGGGTTCCTTGACTGGCTTCCAAGAGGAGCACCTAACAGCCAGAGGGGCACTACACTGAGTCTGGACTGGGGTGTGACTGCAATGCCTATAGGAGATCACATTCCAGAACAGACTGCACCAGAGGAGACACAGAGGAGATGCTCTGATGCTTTGCAAGGAGATGTCCACAGCATAAAATAAGAGACACAGACAACAAAGCTTACAGCTCAGCCAGGCTCCTTCAGGAGGACAGAGCACAAATGGTACAGAGGCACAGACCTTTGAATGATGGAAAATTCACAAAGAGGAGCTGGATTATTTCACACACGCCAGGTTCCCAGTAGGGAAAAGAACAGAAGAAGCTCCCTCGACTGCACCCCTCCCCGAACTCCCTGGAACTGGAGCTGACCCGAGATGTAGGGACAGCACACAGGATTACAGGGGTCATGTCTGGGCCTTCTTTGGGGAGGGCTATCAGCAGTGCCCCAAATACAAGCCAGACTCTCCAAGCCACCACACTGACACCAGCGACACCACCCCAGTCCCCTCCCCACCCTCTAAATCAGCAACTGCGAAACAGATCTCACGACTTAGGGAAGGCAGCCAAGGCCAGGAAACAAATAATAACACCTAATCAAATTAAAACACAGCACCACCTGCAGGGCAAATAGAAGTAGTTCAACTCCTCTAAATAACTTACAGATTTTTTTTTTTTTTAAATAGGTAAATTTAAAGTAGCAGAGTGGACAGAAAAAATATAACACATGGCAGCTTGAAAACTGAAGTGGATGCGACATCACAGAAAGAACAACTCTCCAGAAGAGAACCACAAAAACATGGAGGACTTTTTTCTCCCTATAATAGAGTTAAAAATTGCTATAGTAAACAAAAAGAAACAGAAGGAAATTCAGAAAGGCAAGCCAAAGTGACACACAGTAACTCACCAAAAATAATCGAAGACATACAACAAAATTTAAAGAATATACTATTTTAAATATGAATAGTACATGAAAATCAAAGGAGAAATTAAGAAATACCTGGAAGCAGTGAAAATAATAAAAAGAGTTACAAGAATACTTGGGGCATAGCAAAAGCAGCCATAAAAGGGGAGTTAATAGAGGCCTACATCAAGAAACAAGGAAGATCTGAAATTTAAAAATTCAACCTTACACTTTAAGTAACTTGGAAAAGAAGAAAAAATGAAACCAAAAGTCACTAGAAGAGAAGAAACAATAAAATTTAGAGATGAAATAGAAATGAAAAAGATAGTCCAAAAGACCAAAGAAACAAAAAGTTAATTTTTTAAAAAAAATAAAACAAAAATTGGCATAGCTCTAGATAAATTCATTAAGAAAAACAGAGAAAATTTAAAAATAGCATCAGAAATTAAAGAGAAGTTACAACAGATGTCACAGATATAGAGAAGCATAAGAGATTACAGTAAGTATCTTTAGTTCAACAAACTGGATAACCTACAAGAAATAGACAATTTTTTAGGAGCATACAACTTTCCAAGACTAAATTAGGAAAAAATAGAAAACCTGAACAGATCAATTTCATGGAAGGAAGTTGAAACAGTAATCAAATATCTTCCAAGAAACAAAAGCCCAGGAACAGATGGTTTCACTACTGAGTTCTATCAAACCTTCAAAGGTGAACTAATACCTATCTTCAAACTCTTTCAAAAAAAAGTTAAAGAAAAGGAATATTTCCAAGCATCTTTTATGAAGCCAACATTACTCTGATACAAAGGTACAAAGGAGAAAAGGACAGCACACAGAGCACACACATACACACACACACAGAGAGAGAGAGAGAGAGAGAGAGAGAGAGAGAGAGAGAGAGAGAGAGAGGAATATAGCAATAACGCTAATAAACATAGATACAAAAATCCATACCGAAATCTTAGCAATCAAAGTCAACAATACATAAAAAAATCATACATCATGATCAAGTGGAACTTATTCCAGGGGTGCAAGGATAGTTCAACATCCAAAAATTAATCTATGTAATCCATCACATCAACAAAAGAAAAGATACAAAGCATATGATCATATCAATAGATGCAGAGAAAGCATCTGATAAGAGTCAACATCCATGTATGATTTGAAACTCTCCAACAAATAAGGGTAGCTGGTACACACCTCAAACTAATAATGATCATATATAACAAACCCACAGCTAACACCATATTCAATGATAAAAAACATAAAAGGTTTTCTCTAAGATCAGGTACAAGAAAAGTATGTCCACTTTCACCATGGCTATTCAACATAGTACTGGAATTCCAAGCTAGAGAAATTGGGAAAGATAAAGATATAAAAACAATTATCCATAATGGGAAAGAAGAAATAAAACTATCATTATTTGTTAATAAGATGATAATATACATTGAAACCCTAAAGACCCCACTAAAAATTAATCAAAATGACAATACAGTAAACGGGCAGGGTGAAAAATCAACTTACAAAATTCAGTTGTGTTCAATAATATAAGCAGTTAACAGCAAGTGAAAGAAATCAAGAAAACAATCCCATTTATAAATACAACAAAAACAACTAAAAACCTGGGAATAAACTTAAAGTTAGTGAAGAACATATACAATGAAAACTACATTTTTAAAAGAAACAGAAGGTACAAAGAAATATAAAGACATCATATGCTCCTGGGTTGAAAGAATTAACATTGTTAAAATGGCCATCTTACCCAAAGCAATATAGATTTAATGCAATCCCTATCAAAGTCTCAATGGTAGTCTTCAAAGAAATGGAACAAGAATTACTGAAATTCATATGGAACCACAAAAGACCCAACATAGATCAAGAAATCCTTACAAAAAGAACAACACTGATATCATACCCCCAAAATTCAAACTATACTACAAGACTACAGTAATCAAGACAGTTATGTTACTGGAACAAAAACAGATACAGAGACCAATGGAATAGAAATGAGAGCTCAGAAATAAATCCATACTTATATAGACAGTTACTCTACAACAAGAGTCAAGATTATATATTAGAGAAAGGAAATTTTCTTCAATAAATGGTGTCGGGAAAACTGGACAGTCAGATGCAAAAGAATGAAACCGGGCCACTATATTCCACCATATAAAAGAATCAACTCAAAATTGATTAAAACTTTGTATATAAGAATGGAAATCATTACATAGATAGAACATGGGCAAAACACTCCATTAAAAAATCTTAAAATAAGATTTTTTTTTTAAAGATTTATTTATTTATGCATACAAGCAGTGGGGTACAGGCCAGAGATGTGGGGAGGTGAGAGAATCCACCAGACAGAGCAGGGGGCAGAACAGGCAGATGGACTGAAACACAATGCTGAGGGGAGCAGCGGGCACAGCAGGAGAGGTCTGCTGCGCCATGTGGGTCCCCTCCCTGGCCGGCGGCAGGGATCGAACTCGTGCTGCAGTGGCTGCAATTTGCTTCATAGTGCGTTGCTTAACCCACTGCGCCACCAGGGAGGGCCCAGATTTATTTTATTTATGCATACAAGAACTGGGATGCAGGCCAGAGGTGTGGGGGGTGAGAGGACTGACTAGTGACAGAGCGGGGAGCAGAACAAGCAGATCCACTGAAAGACACTGCTGAGGGGAGCAGCGGGTGGGACAGGCGGCGTCTGCTGTGCCCTGTGGGTCCCTCCCTGGCTGGGGATGGCACTCGGGCCGCAGTAGTTAAAGACAGCTTCACAGTGCTGCGCCATAACCCCTAGCACCGCCAGCGCGGCCCCTGGTTTTTAATATTCAGAAAGCTGTGCACTTACTACTGCTATGTAATTCTAGGACATTTTCATTAGTCGCGAAAGAAGCCACAACCCACTACCAGTCACTCTGCAGTTATCCCTGCAGTTATCCCCTCTCTCCAAACACCAGTCTGTTAGCCACAAGTCCACCTTCTGACTATTTTCTTATTCTGGACATGTCATGTAAATGGAATTATATATGTGGATTTTTGTGTCGAACTCTGACTTAGAATGTTTCCAAGGATTATCCATGCTGTAGCACCAGTACTTGATTCTTTTTATGACTAACATTCCATGTATGTAGATAGGATGTTTTCTTTACTCACCAGTCAATGGACATTTGGGTCATTTCCACCTTTTAGTTATTGTGAGTAGTGCCTCTATGGATATGTGTGCAAATTTTTATTCGTACCTGTTTACAATGCTCTTGGGTATATATTTAGTGGAATTACTGGGTCGTGTTTAATTCCTTAAAGAACAGTCCAACTCTGTAAATGGTCATCAAACTATACCACTTTATACTTTCTATATAAAGTGCGGCAGCATTCCAGCTGCTGCAGGACTCGGCAATCCTTTTATTGTCTTTTTATTGCAGTCCTGCTACTGAGTGTGAAATGTACCGTGTGGTTTTGGCCTTGTTTCCCTAAGGACTAATAATGTTGGGCATCTTTTCATATGTTTGTTGATCACTTAAATAGAAAACATTATTTCAGGGGCTTCCCTGGTGGCACAAGGGGTTGAGCGCTGCACTGTGGGGCTTCTGCAGCCGCTGCAGCAAGAGTTTAATCCCCGGCCAGGGAGGGACGAACATGGCGCAGCAGACCTCTCCTACCTCCCCACTGCTCCCCTCAGCAGTGTGTTTCAGTCCGTCTGCCTTTTCTGCTCCCTGCTGTGTCTCTGGTGAATCCTCTTATCAAGACATCCCCCACCGCATCTCTGGCCTATACCCCAGCTCTTACATGCATAAATAAAAATCTTTTAAAAAACCATTATTTTAGATAATGTACATATATTTTAGAAAGCTGTAATTTTTTTTAGATTTATTTATTTATGCATACAAGAGCTGGGGTACAGGCTAGAGTTGCGGGGGGGGTGGTGGTTGAGAGAATCCACCAGACAGAGTGGGGAACAGAACAGGAGACTGAAACACACTTCTGAGGGGAGCAGCAGGCGAGGCAGGAGAGGTCTGCTGCACCATGTGGGTCACCTCCCTGGACCACAGCAGGGATTGAACTCGTGCTGCAGTGGCTGCAGTTTGCTTCATAGTGCATCGCTTAACTCACTGCACCACCAGGGAGGGCCCAATGTACATATTTTTTGAGAGATGTGCCATTCGTTACTAGTTCTCACTTACTGGTCCTCCTTAGTAAGGCTGTCCGGGGACTGTCCTGCAGTATTTTTGCATACCTGCCCCTTGGTCTCCCTGCACAGGATTGCAGAGCAGAGGCGGCGGGCTCTGGGGGCAGGACAGTGGCAAAAGGCAATGCTCTATTTCGCGTCATCTGAGAAACTCCCTAAATGAGAGTGAGACTCATCCAACCTCTTAGTGTTTCTCTTTCTTTGAGTCCTGTTTTTAAATAATGCCTCCTTTGATATCTATAAGAGGGTGAGAGGGAAAGAAAATTTCTAGAAACTATGTTGTTTTACCTTAGATGAAGGAGAAAACTAAAATGTAGCCCATGGAAAAGCCACAGAGGCATTCATGGTCAGAACTGGCTCCAGACATCTCTTGTCCTGTCCTTCTTCCTCCCTTCCCCAGATTTTCTTTTCTTTTTTTTTTTTAAAGATTTATTTATTTATGTATACAAGAGCTGGGGTACAGGCCAGAGTCCAGGGAGGTGAGAGGATTCACCAGAGACAGAGTGGGGAGCAGAACAGGCA
>JAGFMF010011645.1:1496501-1533973 GCA_019455555.1 Galemys pyrenaicus | reverse complement strand
GGCGAGGCAGGAGAGGTCTGCTGCACTATGTGGGTCTCCTCCCTGGCGGAAAGCAGGGATCGAACTCGTGCTGTAGTGGCTGAGGTTTGCTTCATAGTGTGTTGCTTAACCCACTGCGCCACCAGGGAGACCCAGAAGAGTTTGTTTTTACTTAATTTTTTCAACAGACACCTTGGAGCACCTGCTATGCACCAGGCTTAGTTGGGGGAAATAACTTAGTTAGGAGATCGACGTGGGGAAAATAGCTTGGAAATCAGGTCAATGTTTGATGCTTCCACTCGATGGTCTTAGGTGAAGGAGTGCCTAGAAGGGGCAAATGGGGTGTTCAGTGATGCTCCTCTGGGGTGCCCTGTCATGGAGACGATGCCAGCGGCACAGCAACCCACTGACCAGAGGGGTTTGGGCAAGGAACTCCAAGTTCAAGGAAGGAGGACTCATCCCTGTGCCGTGCTGCTGGGAACAAATGTTTCTGAGCTTTGACATATCTTCTTGAATTTCTCCTGCCTTATTGGAGGCTGTCTGATTTCATATATGCCTATTATTTATGGAGGCAATAAGTAAATAATCCATCATGCACTGCGAGGAAGCTCACGCCACTTTAAGTATAATCTTATTAAGACCCTGCACTTCAATTAGTGTCGATTAGTTCTCTGTCACTGGTTTTAGTTTTCTACTTGATAAGCAAAAGTTTTGTGACTGCCTTGGTTACAGTAGCGAGGCCCGACTCCATCCTGCCAGCTGTCTGTGAAGTGCTTGTGAACTCTACATGCAGATGAGCTGCCCAGGGCACCGAGGCGGGTGAGCTAGGACCTGTGAGGACAAGGGCCCCGGCCGGATGCATCAAGGCAGGCAGCTTCCTTCTGCAAAGACAATCCCTGGAGCTTTATCCCTCCAGAGTGGTGGAGGTGCAGTTGAGGGGAAAACACAAAAGTTAAAAAATTAAAGGACAATCTCTTAAGTCTCTTCCCAACACTGTTCAAATCAGACCAGAATCTATTTGCCAAAGCTGGTGGCAGGCTTTGCAGTCTTCTGAATTTCCCCGAAATCTGGATTCTTCCAGGATGTCCCTTTTGGCAAGATGGAAGTTTGGTTCATTGTAGAGAATATGAAGGCAGGGAAGTATGGGGTGTCGTTAACTATATACTACAGTATTTTCCTGCCCTCTTAAAAGACTGCCTCTTTTATTTCTCAAGTCTTTTTTCTTCCTTATTCTCCTTATCGCTGTCTCTTTCTGCAGAATCATTATTTTACTTTTTTCTCCTCTTTTTCTTATTTTTCTTCTTGACACCTATTTTCAAGTGGAAGTTATAGTTCTGATAATAACACATTTTAAATGCGCCACTTTACTTCTTTGGGGATCAGCTCTTCATCTGTAAAATGTAATAATCCTTACATTTCCCCCTCACGTTGAAATAATCTATGCTTATTTGAAATAAGTTTGTTCAAATAACCCAACTTTCTTCTCACCCCCCCCCTAAAATCTGTGGAAATTGACCACACTGTAGCCGACAAGCCCAGTGATAACTCAATCCCCATTTTCTTTCTCTTTGGGGACTCCTTTACACTGCGCCAACATCGTAAAGTCAGAAACAGCCTCTGACAATTCCTGGTCCCCACCCACAATCCCAGAAGCCCCGCGAACAATGGGGTGTGGTTCTGCTGCAGCGGTTTTAGACATTTCGTCTGCATCAGAAGCTTAGGCTCTAAGAGGTAAACAGAAGAGAAAATTCAGAAAACACAGTTTTTAAAAAGGACCATTTCTGAACTATTTCTGAACACTCAGAGATTATTATATGTAGCTCAGATTGCACACTACACTTTCTATGCCATATATTTTCAAGTTCTTTCCCTGATAGAATATTTAGGAGAGAGCCCCTCCCCAGCAAAAAGAATGATTTTTATTTTCCATATGGCACATGCTAACAATCCTGGAATTTGACCACATTTATGTAAACATGCAGAGATATCTATGAATTATTGGACTTATCCCAGTTTGAATTTCCAACAATGTACTATAATCATTACAGCTGTTCTTACTTTAGCCTCAGAAGATATTTTGGTCCATTTATATGGCTGATTAGCCATTTAGACTGTAGACTACATTTATTACATTGTTTGGGGGTGGGGAACACAACAGATATTCCCTGGGGGCACCGAGAATCTACCTATCAGCCCAGAATTGTGCAAACCGTCAGGATATGCCCTAACCTCCACTCTCACACCCTGACCAAGGCGCCACCTTGCACTTTAGATGACTATGGGAGAACGTGGGTCCCTCAGGAACATTTAGATTGAAGAGAATGAGAGGCCAAGAGAGCTAACAGCCTCACTTTAAAAAATCTGGGCCCTATCCAACAGATCTGGGGCTTCTTGATGGGAAGGGGACCCCCCTGGGCCTTAATAATAGCATTGCAAGAATCTTGGCAGTAAAGACTAAACTGGGCTTTCTCACTTGCCCCTTCCCCCAAGCCCTCCCTCTCCCCCCACATACACTCATCTCTTCTGCAGGTCTCCCTGCTCAGCCCAGGCCAGCTCAGATTCCCTGAAGGTCCCCTAGGGAGGGAAATCCCGGGCTCCAGCCTGGTGCCAACATCTGGGCCAGCCTGCAGGGGGCGCCCTAAATCAGCTGCTGCCTCCCACAGTTCCAGTACCTGGGGGAGCAATTCATTATTACTGTATCAACCGTGCAGTTTATTCACACAGCATCATAAATTATAGGTACTTCACACCCAGTCCCCCAAGAACTTTTATGTCTCATTTATTTTTTTTATTTGAGCCTCACATCACCCAGTGAGGTAGCCAGCACAGAGGTGAAATGATCCTCATACTAAGTTAGGTGGGAACCAGGGGTAGAGGCAAGATGAAGGGTTAAGTGTCTTCATTCTGAGGTCTGTGCTTTCTCTACAAGCCTTCTTTACAAGGAGGATAATAATAAACAGAAAACACTTCTGCTATCCCTTTTATTTTCATTTTCCTCTTTAAAACTTTGACATGTTTTATTTATGTCCGTTCTCCTGAGATCGGTTTTCATGAAACTCTAGTACTTAACTGGCTGGTCTCCATGTTCAAACAATGTTGGGGAAGGCAATCCAGTCTTGTTCTGATTTATTCTGCAGATGGAGAGTTATTATCAGTATTTCTTCAGAGTTTGAGGGGGTATTTTTGGATGATAAAGTTAGTTTCCATTTATCATCATTTTATCCCCAGAGCTGGCTTTGGGAGTGCTCATGTTTGCTCTACGATTTGTCAACCATGAGGTTGCATTCAACCTGATATGTTCTCAAAGCCCGAAGAAGGGAGCCAGAGGGCAGAAGTATATGGTGGCCTTGGGCGACTTAGTGGAACTTTTTTAAATGTTTATTTGTTTTCTCACATCATTGTTCACTTCTGGACAGTCTCTGTCCCCATAGTTCTCCCACCCCATGGCCTCGGTGATCCATCATCATAGTCCCTTGTGCTCCTCCTCCATTTGACCCCTCCCTCTCCTGCTCCCCGCCCTGCTGGACCGCAGATCTGTGGTGAACCTGCAGTGTCGTGTTGTTCCTGATGCATGGCCTGGTTTCTCCATACTCTGCATATAAGGGAAACCATCCAATATTTATCTTTTTCCCACGTGGTGAAAAAGGAGCCCTCGGACTCGCCGGTGGGAATGCAGGCTGGCCCAGCCCCTGTGGAAAGCACGTGGAGATTCCTCGAAAGACTTAAGGATGCATCTGCCCCTGACCCGGGGATTGCCCCCCACTAGGAATCCACCCAGAGGACACAAAAACGACTCCGATCGTGGAAATTTTTACTTGATCAAACCCAGCACTGGCTCAGATCTTTCGAGCTGGAAGAGGTCAAAGAAAACACTTAGAAATCCTGGTTCTAGGTCCTTGTCCTCACTGATGCAGAAAGGAGACCCCGAGAAGGGAGAGGCCTGAGCTCGCTCCTACTCTCCGCAGTGCTGGAAGCAGACGCCAGCGCACCTGCTCGTGCTGAACCTTGTCTCGGTGCTGAGGGCCCCTCAAAGACAGCGCTGGCTGCACAGGGGTGGGGGGGTGTCATTATTCAGCTCGATGCAACAAGCACTCATTGAGGCCACAGCATTGAAAGCCCAGCCAGGCGCGGACGCACAGCTCGGAAGGCGCTGGCAAGCCCTGACCACGCTGTCTTGGGGTCTGCTCTGGGCTGCTGCGGCCAGGCCTCCGCGGATGGTGGGCATCTGCATGAGGGGTCTGCCCTGAGCGCCGGCGTCCCTGATCCGAATGAATGAGGCCCCAGTTTTTCCTTTATTTCCTGTGGCAAAACTGGAAGGCTATGGAGAGGCTTTCCAACCAAACCACAGCAAGAGCAAAGGACGGGGTGAAGGAGGACGCGCGCATGTGGGAGTCAGAGACGCGGACCAGAAAGGAGCGTGGCCATTAGCGGTGGCTGTGCCCACTGCGGCCGAGAAGCCAGGACGCCGGGCCAGGAGAGACGCTCGTGGGGGCGTCTCGCTCTGACCACAGGTGTCTGCTCCGGTGCCGGCCCTGGGACTCCAGTACGCGCCGGAGTCAGCGCTGACCAGGCCGGGCCACCGCCTCCCTGTCACGCACGAGCACCGCGGGGGAGGAACCGACATGCTAAGAATAGCCGCGTCCTCGGGATTTGCTCTTTTCCAGGAATCAGTGGAATTAGAGATGAGATGTCAGCTCTGACCAGTCACACAGGTTGGGGGCTGCGGCCCTAGGAAGGCATCGCTGACGGCACTCCTCCCCACCCACCCCCTCGACACGGGTCTACACCTGCCGCTGGCAGGACGGTCTCTGTCCCCACGAGGGGCCGCCGCAAAGCGCCCCATGAGCGCCGTGAGCCCGTCGTCCCGCGGGATCTGAGGCGGCGGGACCCTGGCTAAGCAGCGGCTCGACTCCCGGCAGAGGAACCAACCGAGACAGGGCCAAGAATGGGGTGAGAGGAGCGCCCGCCCCACCCCCACCCCCCTTGGTCTTACTTCCTTCTGTCCCAGCACGTGGGGGTGTTTGGAGAATTAGCCACAGAGGGAAAGGATGGGTCTTTGTCTTGTTTTGCTGTTTATTAAAATGTAAACCTGCGACTAAGTCTCAGGAGCGTGAGGGAGACCCGACGTGATGTGCAGGCGCTGACTGGCTCTCTCAGTGGGGTGCCCTGGCCACCTGGTCAAATGCACCCCCAGACCCTTCACCAAAACCTCAGGCTGCCCGGGGGGCCGCTCACCAGCTTCCCCAGGTGTGTGGATGTGCTGATACCTGGGAGCCACGCGGTCTCCTGTTCCTTTGCTCCTCCTCCTCTGCGCTCAGCTTCACCCCTTCCACCTGTTGGTGCCAGCTTCTCAGAGTCCCCTGCACCTTCAGAAAATAAACAAGGCGAATCAGCCTTCTCCCTCCTCTGGCACAGCACTGTTCGGCTTAGCTACTGGGCGTGGCCCTCTATTCACAGACTGCAAGAAAACACAATCCCACGTGGAGGTTCTTGCCAGTTCATTAACACTTCATGATGAATCACATTAAAAGCCGTTTTCATAGCCGAGTCTGCGCGTAGCTAGCACATCCTCTGAACTGCTCGTGTACGGGTGATGGCTGAGGACACACGCACTCACGGACACTAGCGAGATCTTTCAATATCCAGACTTAAGTACTTCAAGGGGAGCAAAGAGCAGGTTAATTCCCTGGAGACATTTAAAGTCCACAGACTCATCTGCAGTCGAGTCATTTAAAACAAGAGGAATTAAGGAAGAAAGCAGAGGTGGGTGGGCGGGAAGGACTGGGGCAGGGTGGGCGGGAGTGAACAGCAGGTGAGGTGTGGGCTAAGCTCCCAGCAGCTGCATCACAGACAGGCGAGAGACTGCAGCAGCCAAGGCCACACGCTCCCCAGACCTGCCAGCACTTCTCACCCGCATTCGTCTCCGCACTGTATAAGGCGCATCCAGAACTGCTCATGTGAATGTGGCCCCTCAGCTGCTAAAGGGGGTACAGGTGCATGTCAGGGTTAGGGTCTGAGACGTGGGGTCCAGGCCCTGGGGTCTTCGCTGTGGTCTCCCCTGTGGCTGTTGCTGCTTGCAGCCCCCTCACGAACCATGTTCACTTACTCAACTAGGGTGCGAAGGGAGACCCCAGAGCTGGACACCTGGCAGCTCTGGCTGTGCCCAGATTCTCCCGGGAGGACCACGGTGGCCATCACGGCCTCGGGTTAGCTGACTGCATTTGCTCCCCAGTGGTTCACTTGCTTACAAGCTGCTACAGTGTCACGCTCTTTCCCAGGGAAGCCTTTGACCCCATCTCCTCAGGGAATACTCCCTCCTCCTTCTGCTCAGTGCCTCTTACAGCATCTCTAACCCCATCCTGTAAGTATCGTAAATGCCAAGCATATCTGGGAACTTAAAGCTGGAGACGCTGGGTTTACTGAGGTTCTAACAGAAGGCCTTAGAGTTATGGCTCTTGGAGAAATGCAGGATAAATATGATATTTTGGGCACACACTTTTTCAATTATGGGCAGCTCAAACCCAGTATTGCTCCTCATCCATCTCAATCTGAAGGCTGGTGGGGAGGCTGCTCCTGAACATCTTTGCACACTTAATCTCAAACCCCATTCATGCAGTTTCTAAATTTTTTTAAATTAATCAAATCTAAGTCTTGCAAAGTGCACACTTTGATTTATATGAGTTTTGGCAAACAGGCAGACCAAATAAAAAACCTTCTTAGTTGGGAATGACAGCATAGGGGAACGAGGCTAGAGAACCGTACCCCTGGACCCGGTTTTGATGAGCCGGTGGCAGTGCCTGGAATTCCGTTCAAGGACTCTAAACTTGGGTTGTGTCAATGCAGAAGCCTCTAGGTAGCATGGCAAGGATTGTGCGTTCTCCCATCCTGAGATTTATTTTTGAACTCTGGCTCCCATGGAAGTCTAGTCTTAGAGGAAATGGCAGTCATCCGCAGGCATTCTGTGGTGGGGAGTGAAAGCCAAGAATGGGAAGCCTGAGTCAGTTCTGGCCCAGAGCTCATCTTCTACCAAGATGCCAAACTGCCCAATATCCAGGATCCACAGGGGTCAGTGAATACAGGCTTGGTTGAAGCCAGTGCTGTCCAAGAAGGTCCAACACAATGAATGAACAAGGGCAATGATCAGTTAGGAGACAGCACAGTTAGGTCTGAGGCTGTGCTTCTGCTACCGTTATGAGCCTTTCCCTACAGTGAGTTTACTTGACTTTGGCCTTAGTCACCAGTAAACTTAAGCTTGTCTTGTAAGAGCACTGAAAGTTGAAGCCTTTTGGCTGGGAGTGCCCTGCTTCCTGATGGTGGTGGCCACCCACTGAGTCAGGCTGGCTGCCTGAGCGGACTGGGGCCCAGGCAGAGTGCCAGTCCATGATGGAAGTGCTCAGTGGGAAACAGAGGCAGAGCCCATGTCCCCACTGGGCTGTCTGATGGATGTGAGGTCAGGCTACGTATGACTATCAGGCTCAGCACCAGGTGCACAAGATATAGGGCAGATCCACAGCATTAAGACAAGCTCCAGACCTCGAGCTACGGTAGGAAAAACAGTCTTTGCCAGACTGGCTTCAAAACTGGGTAGGACCTGCCCTGTGGCTACCTTATACATCTAAGGCACAGCACCTGCTCTATGAGAACAAAAGCGTGATTAAAATTAGCAACTAGAAAATAATTGAAGCAACTGAACAATACCTGGCATGTGTTGTTTTATGTTTTCTTTCAAGATCTTTGGTAATAGATTCTCCCAACCCATCATTTTTTTTGGAGAAGACATGAGAATAAGATCATTTAGCTCCTTACACGGTGGGAGGCAGGAACCCACAGCACAGTTTAACTGGGTGTGCCAGGTACCTGCCCTGACTCTGTAAAGTGCATTGCCCTCTGGGAAATAAGACCGACAGGCAGGAGATTACAGGGAATCCCCACAGAATCCAGATAGTGGCTGCCGTAGGGATGCAGAGACAGGAGAGATGAGGGGGCCTCACGGTCATGGGCAAAGGCACAAAGAACCCAGAGACAAGTGGGATGCAATAGCGCAACAATCTCAGGGTGTGTTGTGTTCTTGGGGTGCAGGTGGGGGGACTGTAGCAAAGGGACAGTGGGGCAGGATAGAAAGAAGGTGCTTTAATTTTTAATCTCTTACTTTAGCGAGTCCAGCCGGCCACCTGGAGATGTGGAAAGGTGTCCAGCTACTTCTGAGGCTTCAGATCGGGCAAGACATGTAGTTGAGGCTGGTCAACTTCTTGCATGTATGGGCTAAAATGTCCATGCTGCCGTCATCAACCGCAGCGGCGACAACAATGATTCGCCAACTCCTACTCAACGTGCTGGCCTTGTCCAAAGCTCACTCAATGTGCGCCCTTACTTAATCCCCCATCACTCAGTCCCCCATGCTGGGGAAGGAGGACCAGCAATATTCCTCCTGTGCTATAGATGAGGAAACTGGGGTGCAGCCCTCTCGCCTCTGCTGTCCCCGTCTCTCCTGAGTGACCAGTAGGCTGTCCGCAGCGTCAACACAGCAAGCTCCAAGCGCTTTGTTTGGCTTCGCCTTTAATTACGATCACTCCTTCAGTGCCGTGCGCCATCTTGCAGGAAATGTTTGAAACTGGTGCCTGGTCACAGCATCTGTTCTGGAGCGTTTGGGGGTTAGGAGTCTGCTGAGCGGCCCCTGCTGGGCTCCCCGGGCTGGACTCTCCCACATGCTGTGCACCCAGGCGCCCCCCCAAGAAAAGTCTTCAAAGCACACTTGAACGTGACGTCTCGGGAGGGAAAAGGAGCAGCGCGAGCGGACCAGGGCTGCAGAGCCCGGGCCACACGGAGCTGGGCAGGTGAGGCCACCAGCCCGGGTCCTCCCACGCCCCACTGCAGCTCTCGCGAGACCTGGAGCCCCACGGGCTCGCTCGTTACAGGAACTCGGCCGCGGTCAAGCGCAGCCCGCTGCGCTGGTTGTGGGAATGAGCTGGTGGTGCGTGTCTTCTCACTTCTCTTGCTCTCTTCATCCCGAGGAGCTGCCTGCTAACTCTGTTCCTTCTTGCCAACGTGGCGCTGGAGCCATTTTCTGGAAAGATGAGTAATCAGTGTTTTACAAGTCACTAATCCAAGAAAGATGGCAACATAGTGGATCTTTCATAGGCGTTTTAGGCTATTTTGATGACTTCGGTTCCCATGGAGAAATCATAGCTCTCTAAAATCTACATGATGCTTATTCCAGTGTATTTTTTTTCTGTTCTCTGTTTTTAAGGGTTTATTTATTTATGCACACAAGAACTGGGGTACAGGCCAGAGGTGTGGGGGTTGAGAGGATTCACCAGAGATAGAGCGGGGAGCAGAACAGGCAGACTGACTGAAACCCACTGCTGAGGGGAGCAGACAGGCGAGGTCTGCTGTGCCCTGTGGGTCAGCTCCCTGGCCAGGGATTGAACTTATGCTGCAGTGGCTGAGGATGCTTCATAGTGCTGAGACTTAACCCCTTGTGCCACCAGGGAGGTCCAATGTATTTTTAAAAATAACTTTTGTTAAGTGCTAGGGCACTGCTTTCCATTTTCAGTAACAGTAAGACAGATTTCTTTTTAACATAAAGTAGAAAGGACATACACTAAAAAGCGAAGAACATTCTTTCTGGCGATCAGTGACAGATTACATATCTCCTGAGGGGGAAACCCTGCAGCCACTTTCTGTATCAGAGAGACAGATACTTTATTTCCTTAATGCCCTAGCTGAAAAGAACAGCCAAGCATTCCTTTTTAGAAGTACTGCATGGAAAACAGGGTAAAGCTTGAGGTTAAAAGATTAACTCATCTCTTATTTTTAACTCTTCCTTTAAAAAAAACTCTTGTTCCAAATTTTGTCTTTCAAATGTGAACCTCGGCTAATGTAAGTCAACCTTCAGAGTTGTTGTTAATAAAAGTTTTATTTGGGGCAGGGAAAGGCCAATGCATGCTGCCCTCTGTCCCCAGCCCCAGGCCTCAGGCTGTCCAGGGTTTGGGCCTCCGGAGTCAGCCACCGACAACTTTCAGTGGGTACCTGGCCCGAACAGGACAGGCAAGACCATCCCAAAATGGCAAATCCAACTCCCGGGCTTGTTTCCCTTGAGAACTTTGAGTCCGGCTCTCATCAGCTGCAGAGAGAGGGACAGTGCATGAAGGTGGAGGCCCAGGGCCATGGCCTGTTCTCCGGCTGCCTCTTGGCTCTAACCTGTGGGCGCACAGTAGCTTCTCTGGGCTCGGCCCTTCATGGGTGAAGTCAGGATGGCAGCACAGAGGCTTCGAGAGGCTTCCTGTTGCAAGGGTGCAGAGCTGGGTCTTTTATAACGCTGTGGTTAGGACGAGCGCAGTCCCCTAGCTGACGGGCCAGCTCCGTGCTGGAGCCCAGCCAGCGCGCCCACGTGACACTCTCTTCATTCCGTCCCCCAGTGCTGAGCTGCACAAGAATCGCCTGATCCCGGCCTCCCTGGTGGCGCAGCAGGTTGAGTGCAGCACTGTGAAACATCCGCCACACAAGAGCGCGAGTTCCATCCCCGGCCAGGGAGGGGACCACAGGGTGCAGCAGACCTTTCCTGCCTCCCTGCTGCTCTCCTCAGCAGTGTATCTGCCTGTTCTGCTCCCCGCTCTGTGTCTGGTGAATCCTCTCACCTCCCGCGACTCTGGCCTGCACCCCCGTTCTTGTGTGCATAAATAAATAAATCTTTAAAAAAAAAATAAGAACCACGTGATCCATGGCGTCAACAGCCCTGCTCCTGCCCAGCAGCCCCATGGCGGATGGAAGAAGGTAGAAGCCGATGATGCGCCCTGAGCAGCAGAATCCATGTCTCTTGAGACTTCACGCTCTTGCAGAGCAACGGGCTCTTCCCACGACTGGGCTCCAAAACAGAATCTCTCGGCTCCAGTCCTAAGAGGAAACTGAACAGTCAGGTGGTTTGAGTGGTTGGCTCTGAGAAATAGTCAGTGTCACCAGAAATGGGTAGAGAAGGGGGCGCTGCGCGGGGTGTCTCAGGATGTCAACGTGCAGGTGGGGTGGGGAAGGGGGTGGGGCGGAAGTGGAGAAGGACGCCTTGCGTTCCTGCCTCAAGTGCAAATTGCTTTGCTAGGAAGGATCCTGCTCCGGATCAATACGCTGCTCTCAGCTGATACCCTTTGAAGCACATGGAAGCGTGGAAGCAATCAGTCCGGGGCCGGGTTCCAGGCGCGCAGAGGCGGGAGAATGAAAGCCGCGCTGGGGAGCTCCGGAGGGAGGGGGAACAGCTGGGCACATCTCTGAGGCAGAGTCGGAGATCTGCACACCCAGGGTGAGAAAGAGAGAAAGGGAGTGGGCGGGGGGCAGGAAACAGCCCATTTTCACTCATCTCACATGTGAAAACATAATGGTCTTGTTAAAAAATATTCAGCAGCTAATTCACATGGCATGAGAATCTGTTTCTGGCAGATTAGTAAACAATTCAGGCTTCGGCTTTAAAAATATCATTCTGCACTTTCCTGCTCCCAGTCTCTCCAAGGTCATGCTGACATTGCCGGTGGGTGTGGAGCAGACGCAGTTCTCCCCTACACGGGCTGAATCAGTCTAGATTAGGGTTGCCTGGAGCCGAGCCCGCTGGCCCTGGCAGAATATGCCTGCTGCTTCTCTCATGTGGGCTGCAGGGTTCTGGTCCGTGAAGCAACCAGCTGTAGGAACACACGCTGGGAAACTGCAAGGCAGGGGGAGTTACCACCACCCGCAGCGTTTGCTCTCTACTGAACCTCTCGGAGTCTTTGCTTTGTCACCCGTAAAAGAGGGCAGCAGTGCCCATGTCCTAGGCTGGCGGCGACAGCGAGATTGCACAAGGACATAAACAGGTGTCACCAGACGAGGGAGGGCGGCTGAGGCCCCACCCTCCAGCAGCACAGGCAGACGAACTGGGCTGCGACAGCTGCTGTCCACTGCCCCACCCACTGGGAACCAGAGGGACGGACGGACCGAGAGACCCTGTTCCCGGGCCTGGAAGGCTCTGAAGATGCTCTGGTCACAGCTGGACAGAGGACTCCACAAAGTCCGGTCAGGGCAGGCCGGGAGGGCGTCACCATTTAGGGTTCCATGAAAGAGGAAGGGAGCGAGCTGTGCAGGCCTCCTGTCATCCGTTTTCTAAGCTCCTATTTACCAGTCCCTGAGCACATCACTCATTGTCCGTGAGTCTGTCTTGTCCTCGGCCTTCTGGTGTTACAGGGGCAGATGCTGAGTGGGCCACTTCCTTTAGATCCGCCGGCAGACCCACCGACAAGTCTTCTGAGTCAAAGCATCGGACCTCTCCGCAGGCGCCTGGAGAGGCGTCTGTATAAGCCAGAGGGCGGGGTAAGAACAAAGAAGTCGCGCTTTTCCTACTGTGAGAAAGCCAGGACCGGGCACATGGTGAAAGTCCCTTTCTTGGTGCCGCTGTGGGCGCCCACTGGCTCCTGACTGTGCGCGGGCCAGCAGCTCCTGGAGGCTGTGCCCGCAGCTCCAGTTTGAACTGGTTTGCTCTCAATTGAGTCTGTGATGCTTTCCATCTTGGGTCTGTGAGTCCCCTTTTTTCCCACAGCAGCCAACTTGACAAGCTGTGGAAAGCGAGCTCAGGAATGTCCACACTGGGAAAAGTTAGTCATAAAAAACAATGGACCGAGGAGATTTATGGCCACAGCTGTCCAGGCCTCAAGTCATCCGTTTTTCTAACCTTCTATTTACCAGTCCCTGAGAACATGACAGTGTTTGTCTGTGAGCTCTGTCTTATCCTCGGCCTTCTGGTGTTACAGGGGCAGATGCTGAGTGAAGTAGGTGAGGGCCATTTCCTTTAGATCCACCGGCAGACCCACTTGACAAGTCATCTGAGTCAAAGCATCGGTGATGGGGCCTCAATTTTCTCTTCTTCCAACCTCAAGGGAGAAGAGTTAAGTTAGAAGAATGGGCATTTTGTCCACTCAGAGAGTGTTGGTTGAGGATTCGTGAAGGGGCAGGGGGATGATGGCCATTTTGATGCCAGTAAACCATACGTCAGATAGTTGTAGGCAGCTGAAATGACTACATTTATGACGTGGTTTACTTATTGCTGGCCTGTAGAAAAACAGCTTCAGGCACCTCCCAAAGGAACCTGCTCAGGTAATAACAAAAGTTCATATGTCCTTCCATCCACCAAGAATGCATCCACTCGTCCTGGAAACCATCTTGGATACCATCTTGGATAGCCACTTTCAATGCATTTACTCCTCAGATTTACCCTTGAAGTAATGTTCCCACCTGAAGGAAGGAAAACCCAACCGAGAGTGACTGACTCACCTGCAGACTTGTTACCATGGGCGTTTGTTTGCCGAGACGACAGCGCTCTAGAATCTTATGAACTAAAGGAAGGAATTAAAGGAAGGAAAGAAGAAAACGACCCGTTCTGTCAGTATTAATTTAAAGTCCTCATCGCTTCTGCAAGGACATCTACAAGTGTTAAACTCTGGAGATAATCTCTTTAGCCACCCCATGGCACCTTTCATGGACAGACATACCTAGTCAGTGAATGCTTCTCTAGAGAGTGGCCATGTTGTGGGGCAATTTATAGCAATGTTACTTGTATTATTGCTGTTCTTACAATGATAAATGAAACCCCAGCTCTTAAATACCTGCTGGCTCTGAGCCAGCATTTTACCTATAAACCTTATGAAGTAAATATGATCATTCTCATTTCATAGGCAAAGAGGTTTAGTATCTAGCTGAAACTTTGTGTGGCAGGCAATGGCGCCAAGATGGCTTCCTTTTCATACTCCAAAAAGTGGACTTTGCACATCACCCTTGAGTGTCTCAAATAATTAGTCCCTACAGCAAGCCTCGGCTGCGGGATTTCAATCTACTGCTCTCCTAAACAAGGTTCTTCTGTAAATTTAGTTTACAGAAAGGATCAGGAAAAAGACAAAATTGTATACCCAGGTAAACTCGTGCATCAAAGACAGGGAAGGTAATATCTGTCCCTTCCAGGAACTCTCCCAAGTTTATGGTTTTCAAGCCAGGAGGCTCCAGCTGGATCCAGCTTTGAATTGTTCTGCATCTTCCACCCCGGCTGTGCACAAGATTTGAATCTTTCATCCTCACAGGTCTTAGATTCACTCCTTTCTGTCTAACCCCACTGTCACCACTCTCCTGCATCATTTCAATAGTTTCCTGACTTCTTACTGCTATGCTCCCCCCACGATAAACCCTGCTGCTAGGCTAATCCTCCTCAAATGCCATTATGTCAACATCAGTTTCATTCAGAAGCTTTCCATTGACACAGGACAGACCTTTAGGCTGATGTTGGAGAACATCAAGGACATGAGATGCAAACATGTTCAGAGGATGCTATTCAATGAAAAACAGTAAGTTACAACAACGTTGATGCATGTGTGAGAAAATTACAGATGATTGTATCGTCTTGCTTGTCTAGAGTCCTTCTTTTTTTTTTTTTTTTTTTTTTTACAATGAACACTTATAACAAGATTAAAAACTGGATGTTAATTTTAAAAAATAATGAAAAGGCATGCAGGGTAGTATAAAATAGAACCGTAAAGAGGTTCAATTTTTTACCGTTCAGTTGGCAAAAAGTCTAAAAGGGCTATAGTAAGCTGGGTTGGCAACAGTGCAGGAGGGCCTGCTGAGCCCCGGGGGTGGGGTTCAGCCTGATCCAGTCTTTGTGGAAGATAACGCGCTTTAATCACTTTGATGAGTCAAAGTGAAAAATTGCATAAGCGAAAAAGAAAAAATATCGGATGGTCTCACTTATAGGGGGAAGACAGGGAGACCGAACAAAGGATGAGGAAAAAGACAAAACTTGCAGACAAGTCATAGATCTGAGGCATCCAGCAGGGCACAGGGAGGGAGAGGACGCAAAGCAGGGGCGGGAAGAGACAGGGACCGTAGGGATGGTCACGGTGCTGTGGTAGAGGGAAGATTATGGGGACTACCTCCGAGGAAAGAAATCAGATGCTGGACAAAAATGAACAGTGATGTAAGAAAAGATTTTAAAAGTTTAAAAAAAAAAACTGCATAAACTTTAACTCAATCCTCCTAATTTTAGGAATCCATTGTATGGACAGCTGGTTCTCAAAGTTTGATCTAGACCAAAGGCATCAGCATTACCTGAGAACGCGTTAAAAATTCGAATTATCAGGACCGCCCAGTCTACTACATTAGAGACTCCAGGAGTGAGCTCCAGGAGTCAGCTCTGAGGCGGAGAGTCCCAGGTGGTTCTGATGTCTATAAGAACACCAGTCTTATTGGATTAGAACCCACTTTATTTTTTTAAGATTTATTTTATTTATTTATGCATACAAGAACTGGGGTGCAGGCCAGAGATGCAGGGGCGTGGGGTGGCAAGAGGAGTCACCAGAGACAGAGTGGGGAACAGAACAGGCAGATGGACTGAAACACACTGCTGAGGGGAGCAGCGGGGAGACAGGAGAGGTCTGGCTGGGCTTCCTGGCTGGGGCTCAAACTCGTGCTGCAGATGCTTCACAGTGCCACACCTTAACCCCTGCACCACCAGGATGGTCCTACAACCCACTTCAGTAACTTCTTTTAACTCGATTACTTATATCAAGACATCATCTCCCCTAAGATCACACTTGTTAGGGTAGTCATTATATATCTGTAATCAGTAAAATATATATGACTGCATGGCCTGTATCATCTTAATCATATTTACTTCTGCATTTGGTGGCGTCCCCATCCATAACAATTGAAAGAACTTAAAAGCAACGGCACCATCACGGTGCTGTCCCCGCCCCCAACAGCCAAGTCCTGATGTCTAAACAACACTTCCCACTAAGACTATCAGAACGCTCTGAAAAAAAAATACCTGCTCCTGGCTTGGGTGCAGGCCAACACAAGTGAGCTGGATTCTTGGTATGCCAGAGAGAAAGGAAATACTTAAAGATTAATGAGGTCGTGTCAAAGGACACAGGATCCTGCTTGAAGGGTCCCCCACTGGCCAAGTTTGGGATAATTTGAACATCAAAAAGAAAATGACAGTAATGGATTATAATCCATTGAAGTTTTTTTTTAAGTCCAAGTCCATAATCATTCTCAGAAAAGGGAATTTTAAGAAGAAGAATGTCCTCTAATAAATGTAGGAGTGATAGAATTAGAAAACCACTATTTCAGCTCCTATGGGACAACGGATTCGGGCAAGGTTCGTCCTCACACACCACGCGCCACACATGCAGATTTGGGGAACAAGATGTTCATACAGTATCCCTGTGTTGCTACAAATATTACTTATTGACTGTAAAAGGGAAAGGAGCCTTATTAAAGATGGAGAAGTTTGGGGGGACCATTTAACTGTTCAAACTCGGCATCAATAGCCGGGGACTCATCTGACATTATTTGAGCCTTGCAGTGGGCACAGCTGGCATAAGAGACACCTGTCGATTATCTTTGCCAAAAATATTTGACTTGATTACGGCCACAAACAACATATAAATCCAGAATGTGGCACATTCCATAGAAAACTAACCTGGACTTTTCAAGAGAGTCAATGTCATAAAAACAACCAATACCGGGCCTCCCTGGTGGCGCAGTGGGTTAAGCAACGCACTATGAGGCAAACTGCGGCCACTGCAGCACGAGTTCGATCCCTGCTGCCGGCCAGGGAAGGGACCCACATGGTGCAGCAGACCTCTCCTACTGTGCCTGCTGCTCCTCTCAGCAGTGTCCCTCAGTCGATCTGCCTGTTCTGCTCCCCACTCTCTGCGGTGAATCCTCTCACCCCCACCCCACACCTCTGGCCTATGCCCCAGTGCTTGTATGCATAAATAAATAAATCTTTAAAAAAAAACGACCAATACCCCCAAACCCCCAAAAGCTATATGAGATGGAACTGAAGAATGGGGTGCTAAACCAGGAGGGATGAGCACAAGGGAATATCATGATGTTTCACGGGTGATACGGTGGCAGGAGAACTACAGGGACCACCGTGATGTAAGGAAAAAATTAATCATTAAAAATAAATTAGAAAAAATAACTGAAGAAAAAGCCGCACGCAAGGTGCAAGTTTCTTTGGCTCGTCTATCTCTTCTTTAAGGGGCATTTCGGAAACCCCAGTGGGAAATGTAGCTCAGGTCATATCATGAGACATGTAGCTGATTTTTTCAGTACACTGATGACGCTGCTTGTGTTGGAAAATGTCCTGAGGAGACACAAGCTGAAGTTACTTGGCTCAATGCCACAGTATCTGCACATTACTTAAAATAGTTGAGGAAAAAGATGGCTGCCGGAGCCACGTCTTACCAGGTCCCGAGGACAGATAAACATCCAGGAATTTTGCAAGCCATTTGTTAAATTTGTGGGCTTAAAATGAGCTCAAAGCGGGCCACGGTGGGAGGTTGCACACCACGGAGGCTGTGGAGGACTAGGGGTGAGGGCTGGCTGCCGCCCTCCCTCCTGACTCAACTTACCGGCAGCCACTGTGAGTGGAATCAAGCATTTCTAACTGGTGCGATGGCTCAAGCACCCTGTGTGCAGCGTGCTAGTCCACCCTTTGAAGATGTAAACTATTTCAAAATAAAAAGTTGGGGGGGGATGTCATTTATTCTTGGGAATCCTGAAAGCCTCGGAGAGGACGTGGCAGCAAGGGAGCGGGGCTGGGGCGGCACCCCTTGGGAAGGGACCACGAGCCGGGAGGCGTCCAGGCGGAGGACCCCTCCGGAGGCCAAGCTGGGCCCCCAGGCCAGGACCCCGCTTCGGAGCCTTCAGCGCTCTCTTCCCCCTAAGCCTGCAGCCCGCCGCTGTGGTGGTGGGTTGTGCGGTACGCAGGCCTCTGCAGAAGAGATGTGACATCCATCCCCTTGGTGGAAATGGTCTTAGGTGCTTGCGCTGCGGGGTAACTAAGGAGCCCGGGGACTGCCGTGACCCTCCTGGTTCTCCTTCCTTTTCTCCCATCTTACCTTGGCTTTCTCCGTGCTCTCCTTTCTCTCCACTAAACCCCTCCCTGTGCTACCGTCTCATCCAGGAATGCCTTCCCCAGCCCAACCCCAGCCTTCCCCAGCCCTGGCCCAGCTCAGCCGCCCCTCCAAAGAAGCTCAACTTCCTCCCTGCACAGCTTCCCTGGGCCCCCTCTCCCCTCCCATGGGGTCTGACACTGCCGCCCACCTTGCCACATCGTAGTCCCGTGGCTGCCTTGAGAAGGCTCTGGAGGCAGGCCTGGCAAACCAGAAGGGGAAAGCGACCCCGCCCCGTTAGACCAGCTCAAACCGGCTCCAGGCTGCAGCTGGATTTCTTTCCTCTGTCTCTTCTCTATCATCTCTTTCTCTTTCCCCATAGTTCCTCCTTCTCCTCTCCCCACTTCCTTCCCCGTTGTCTCAGGCTGGCTGAGCTCTTTCTAGCTCATTTCTCTCCCCTCCTTTGCATCCACTCCATGGCCACCAAGGCTGATGGTGCCCTTGCCTTTGACTCGGCTTCCCTGCTCGGTCCAAGGGCTTCCGCTTGCCCCTGCAATTTTCAAACACTCCAGTCCACTGCAAGAAGGAAAACCACCTCAGAGCCGCGTGGACACACGCACGCTGTCCTCATCCATCCTCTCCACCCCCGAAGATCCCAGCCTCACAAAGGAAGCGGTGTTGGGCTGTGGTAACTCTCACATCTGCACCACACATTTTTTTCTCTCCCATCCCCTCTCCACCCACCCCCTCAAATTCTCTGAATTGATTCTTGTGGTAAAAATCTCACACGTTTTCTTCATCTATATGCAAAGCAAACAGGATTGACAGCTGAAGAAAGCTGCCCGTTGGGGGCTCAGTTATCTGTCCTCCCTCTGAGAGGAAATCTTTGAGCTCCGTGACAGTGCCTCCGAGCCATGGCCCTTGTCCCAGACTCTGCCCCAGCCCAGGCAAGTGCCTGACCCCTGCTAATGCGTGAGACCTTTAGCAGCAGAGAAGGGGGGGGGGGGTAACCAGAGCCCCCGCATGCCAGTGATTCATGTTCTCTGCAGGGATCAGAGTGTCATTAGAAATCTTGCCTGCCAAATGTGGGCAAATGTAACCAATTTATTAATACTTAAAGCCAACGTGTGAAATTGGACCAGAGGAGAGGGGCGCCAGCCATCTCCCCACTTCCTGCTCTCCGGCCGTGGCAGAGGGAGGGTGGTGCACAAAGGGCTCTGTCTTCTGCTGTCCTAATCGCATGTGATTGTGATGACAAATATTGCTGCCCGAGCTTCAAATGGCTAGGAGATAATTGTACCCACCACCCCGCCGGCTGTGATGCCCCGGCCCGCAGGTCGTGAAGCACAGCTTAGAGTGCCAGGAGGTGGGAGCTTGAGCCCCTCTGTGCCAGCCACTCCTCACTGTCTGGGCCAGCAGGAGTGGACAAGCATGCTCTGCCTTCTGCCTTCCCAGGAGCCCTCACTTCTGCAACACTGATATTTCATGGGGGTCATGCCACCACCCCAGGCTGGGTGGGTTCACCGTTGATTCGGGTAAACAGAAGAGTCTTGGAGTGCTTGGTAGATTTGACGGGCTCTGATGCTGAAGCAGGGGACCAGGTACACAGGCAGACTAGTGGACAGGGAGGCAGGGAGGCTGGGAGGCATGGAGGCTGGGTGGCTGGGAGACTGGGAGGCTGGAAGGCAGGGAGGCTGGGAGGCTGGGAAGCTGGGAGGCTGGGAGGCTGGGAGGCAGGGAGGCTAGGAGGCTAGGAGGCAGGGAGGCTGGGTGACTGGGTGGCTGGGAAGGTGGTGAGCAGCTGGGAGGCTGGGAGACAGGGAGGCTGGGGGAATGGAAGGCAGGGAGGCTGGGAGGCTGGGAAGGTGAGCAGCTGGGAGGCTGGGAGGCAAGCACCAACTGAGCCTCCCAGCCCCTGCCCCTCAATCCCTATGCTCTCTCTCTGGCTTCTTCTCTTCCTCCCAACCTGTCTTCACTCTTCAGCCCCGACGTGTGCATTTATAGATGTGTCAGCCTGAGCATCTGCGGCCATAGGTGTGCATGCCCTGCACTTACGCTCCAGCATCAACACAATCACAGGTGGGTAACGCAACCTGGGAGGAAAGCGTGGCAGTCATAGAGGCTGGTGGCTGGAGGAAAAAGAAGCCTGATTAACTCCATTTTCCTTACAGGGTCATTTTTCCCTTTCTTGTAAATGGACTTAGATCGGTCTGTCAGTGTTTCTCAGGTGGTGGAAGTTTCTCTCTAGCAGAGAGGTTTGCTTGAGAGCAACAAGCTTCACTGCCGTCGACTTTCCCTCTAAACACAACTGAGTTGAGGGACATTAGCAGCTGCTACGGAAGGGCGGCCATGTGGCTGGTGCACGTTATACCACTGAGTCTCTGTGGCGGTGTTTTCAGGCTGTAGGTGTTGTTAACATTCAATTTTCAGTTGAGGAAACTGGGCTTTGAGAGCTAATGAATTTGCCCAAATTATAGGTTAAGTAGATAGAATTCCAACCCATCTCTGTTTAATTATGCCCTTCACCTCCCCACCGCCAAGCCTAAGGAGTGAAAAAGCCACAATACTTTTGGGTTATCTGATATGATTGCCAAGAAGCAAATACAAGGAATTAGGAAAAGGCTGCGCGCTGCGAAGTCTTGTACCACCAATTTCCAAAGAACTGGCTTACCATTAAAACAGTAGACACACATTTCACAAGCGCCTAAGGAAAAGGTCATGGCAATGCAGAGAAACCTTAGACACTGACAAGACATCAGGACGTTGGGGGCTGGCAAAATATGGTATCGTTATGTAGAACTGCGAGAGTGGGAGATGAGAGCCAGTTATTTCAGATTCCTCGTGATTTGTACTCTGGCTGAATGTCTTTTACTTTGTACTGTGTCACCGAATGGCACGTCCTGACACTGAAGACAAGCAGTGCGCAGCATGGAAGGTGGATCAGTAAGTCTTGAATTAGCCTCCTGTTCTTCTATGAAGGGCAAACATGTTAAGTGAAGAGAGCCCTGTTATGTGAAGATGTTAATGGAATCCCTGTGCCGGTGCCGAATGCTACTGGACACACGAGTTCATCTCTTCTGATGCATCGCAGTGCTGTGTTCTGCTCGGCATGTGCGGAGGGGGCGAGCTGCCTTCCTTCCAGGGAGCTCCCCCCCTCCCCCCCTCCAATTTAGCAGGTCCTGGGGCTAGGTGTGACTTGAGACAGGAGTGGCTCTCTCTTCATTGGGAGGGAGGAGGGCCAGTTCCAGCATCTCCGAGATCTAGCTCAGTTTTCACTGTCAGTCAATCCATCCAACTCCTCTTGCCCATCTTGAAGCCTAGAGGAGTGTCTCTATTCCTTCCTTATCCAGAGATTCTCCTACAAGTTACAGCTCCAGCAAATCTTCTTAAGGAAATAAGTCACTCACTAGAAAAAAAAGTCCCCCTCAAACCAATGAAGTTATATTTCTGTATTTAAAGGTAATTTTTAAAGTCTGAAAAGAAGAAAGACAGTTTTTGCCCCAATAGTAGACAGCAGGGGAGGACTCCCCGAGGACTTGAAATTGGATCGTCCTCTGAGAGTTGAATTGTAAAATTTGCACTCCGGAGCAGTGCTTAGTTATCTGTTATAAGAATGGCAACTCCAAAAAATAATAGTGACAGTAATAATGCAAAGGACTGACCATGTATCAATTCAACCAAAAGTTGAGACAGGAACCCTCCCAAGGAGAGGAGGCTGAAGTGTAAATGTAATTTAGTAAGAGGAAATGGAGTGAAAAACACTCTGCTGTATCTGGAGAATGACTATAAGCAGAGATTGATCCTACAGGATTTGAAAGAAAATCTTAAGGCACTGATCTTAATCTTTTAGAGGTGAAGAAGCCATTTCTAAATGGCTTGGATCATTGAATTCTTGGTAAAGTTTCTCCATAATGAAAGGTCAGAGATTGGTGGTCCAGCCTGACCCACAGACAAGTTTTGTTTGACCACAATGTAACTCATAGTATCATTTTTAATGGATTGTTAACTAATTGTGCACCAGAAAATAGAGATTTCTAGCTCTTTATTTAAAAAAATGGGAAGAGGGCCTCCCCCCCGGTGGCGCAGTGGGTTAAGCAACACACTATGAAGCAAACCGCAGCCGCTGCAGCACGAGTTCGATCCCTGCTGCCGGCCAGGGAGGAGACCCACATGGCGCAGCAGACCTCTCCTGCTGTGCCCGCTGCTCCCCTCAGCAGTGTACTTCCATTGATCTGCCTGTTCTGCTCCCTGCTCTCTGTGGTGAATCCTCTCACCCCCCACACTTCTGGCCTGTACCCCCAGTGCTTGTATGCATAAATAAATAAATCTTTAAAAAAAAAATGGGAAGACCTGGATTAACCATACTGACAATAGGCTGGAGCTATAGACTAGTAATTTCTCCCTCTAGCAGGTGCACACTCTCCATTTTGCTACAGTCTGCACTATTCCCTATCGCCACCTGACCCCTCACCTGCTTTCCTCATCGGTTTCACTCTTTAAAGCCTCTGTTGATCTTTGAGTATGGGACACACCCCTTCCCCGCCCCACTGAAGGTAAGCTTGTCTTTAGCTACTTAAGCTGAAATTAGCCTTTAAGACCCTGAACTGTCCTTGTTCTGTCTATGTTCAGCATGCAACCTTTGAAGAATCTGGTTTGTCACACAACTTATCTGTAAGGAAAGAATGCACTGATCTTCTACCTGAGCATTTTGCGCTATTCGAGTATTTGCTGGAAGTAAATGTAAAAGGTTTCGGCTTTGGAGTCAGATGAGTCTGGTTCCAATCCCAGCACTCACCAGGTAAGGTCACTGTGAGGCCAGTGGGCACCCGCCAGTTATCTTGTCCTGGAGATGCTACCCTGGTCACCTGGGGCTGCACACCATAATCAAATTGCAAAAACATTTTAAACAGCAGAACTGATGTTCTGAAGTCATAAATTACACTACCTCAAATCCAGCCAACCAACTAAGCAACTTACGTTTCTCTAGATGCAGGACATCCCAAAGGGTAGAAGCTATGGATTGCAAGCAAACTGCGATGGTCTTCTGTCCTAGGAATGCAGAGCGGGGATTGGTAGCTACAACATAGATTTTGAACTTAGGAGACGTGTATGCAAGTCAAGTCCTTTCCTTAACTAACCATGTGAATTTAATAAAATCACTAACTAGTCAGAGTTTCCAAGATAAAAACCCCCTGTTTATACACCTAGTAGAGATTTTGTGAGGATCTAATGAAATAAGGTGGGGGAGGAAATAGGTAAATTATGCTATGAGCGGAATTGCTAGGGTCAACATTTAGTAGCAGGAGCAGAATCTAAAAGCCCCTACGAGGAGTCTCTGGCCTGTGTGAGCAGCCGGTGTGAGCAGCCCAAACAGTAATGCCAAGCTCGGAATACCTGTAGCCTTCAGAGCCGAGAGTGGAGCGGGCTTTCAGTGAAGGCACAGCTGCAATGACGAAGGCAGTCTAGCTGTACCTGTGGAACTTTCGAATGTGCATACTTGTTGACTCAGCATTTTCCTTCTAGATGTTTCCGCTGCAGAAACACTTGGACAAGTGGGTAAAATACCTGGGCAAGAATGTTCAAGGCAACGACGTTTATCATTATTGAATTAGGAGGGAGATGGATAATATATTTTGCATATTTATCCATGAGCTCTATATACTACTATGTAGCCATTAACAAGAGTGAAGTTTATAACCATGAGGTGATGATGTTAATTAGACTTATTGAGGTCATCATTCTATGATACATACAGGTAATAATTTCATTGCAATATTAAACTTATACAGTGCTATATGTCAGTCACATGGCAATAAAACTGGAAGGGTTTTGTTTTCTTTGGATAAAGACTCAGAAGTAGAATTGTTGGGGCATACGGCAGTTCCAGTTTCAATTTCCGATTTTCTTCCAAAGTGTTTTCCATCATGGCTGCAGCAATTTACATCCCAGCCGTCCTGGAGGGGTCCCTTTACTCCACCTCCTCACCAGCATTTGTTTCTTACCTGTTTGATAACAGCCATTCTAACCACAGAGGCGACCTCTCATTGTGGTTCCCTGGTGACTAGTGATGCTGAGTGTCTTTTCACATACCTGTTGGCCATTCGCATATCTGTGGGAAAATGACTGTTCAGATCATCCTCCAATTTTGTAAATTAGATTGACTGTGCTTTTTTGGTTGTTGTTGTTTGTTGGTTTTACTATTGAGTTGTATTAGTTCTTTATATATTATGGCTACTCCCTCATTATCAGATGTATGATTTACAAACATTTCCTCCCGTTCAGTGGATTGTCTTGTTATCTTGTTGATAGTTTCTCTGCTGTTCTCTCAACCCTACTTTTAACTCTGTCACCCTGTCTCATCATTGACATATCCAGCAAAGAGGTTAGTGTGGAATCAAACATCTTGAAACACGACAATATGAGAAACGATAAGTCATGACAAATTGAGGTCACTACAAACAGGAAGTCCCCACATACGGGACACAGCAACCCTTGCTATGTGGGAGGACGCTCCATATGCAGCCTCACATGCGGTTCAAGGAAATGATGGAAGCATCCAAGAGAATGGCCAAGCCAGGGTCACAATGGGATGGCTTCTAACAGCTCCCCCGACTCGAGGCAAGGTGCCACAGGGGAACACATCTTGTAAGCACTGCAACAATTAACACGGTGAACCAATCCACACCTCTCAGCTTACCTGGGCACTGACCTCTCCAGATGACCATCTTTACTTAGTTTTTATTTTACGATACATAAAGAACAGATGGGAAAATTTCAGGACAGAACTTAGTGTCAATCAAAGCCGAGACTCACACCGCTGGGGACCTTCCTGCCCCTCAGACTTCTTTGGCAGGCGGGCTGGGGTGAGATTTGTGCATCAACAGGGAGATGGTTAGAAAGATACAGCTTCTCCCAAGGCTGGAATTGAAACCCAACCTCAATTAAGTTAAGCAATCCTCAATTAAAGACTGTCTGACCCTCTGCCCAGCCAGCTCGCAGAAGCCGAGACAGTATCTCCCCGGGCCCAGAACAGAAACACTTTATAATAAAATTCCTCACATTTTCACTTCTCCTTGTCTCTTACAACAAATAATCCTTACTTTGAATTCTAATTCTGGCTTTCTCCCCAACAAATGCTAAGGAGGAAACTCATAAGCATAATACATAAGGAAAATACATTGTTTTGCCCCAGTTGTGATATATCAGAAAAGTATTATATTCAGAATAAACCAAGGTTAATGCCCTACCTGTCCTTTTCTCAGGAGTGTAGATTTTCGTGAATCACATGAAAATGAAGGAGGTGATAGTGATAGTGATAGATCTGCCTTATCATTTTGTTCAGAAGAGTAAGAAAATACTTATAAAAGCACTCTACACTGTATCACACATTTGTTATTCCATAGCAGAAATGAAGTAATGTATTCTTCATCTTAAGGTAGACTTTCTAAATCAGGCTAGGAGAAAATAATTAAAAAAGCATACTTTACAACCATACTTCAAATTTCCAGGAGGACTTTTACAATATATGTTCGTTTTCTCATCAGAAACACTCATTTTTCTTTGATAGTTTTCAAATTTCTGAAAGCAACAGTCGCTTTTTCTCCCCTCTGAACATGACTCAATTTCTTCCCTCAATATCAATAGAATTTTCTGGATATGTTTGCTCTATAATAAAAACAAGAATTCATTATTAAATATATGTATGTTTGTATGTGTCCACACACAAACACACATATTCATCTGTGGAAATACCTTACTGAAAAATAAAAGAGGGGACTTTCTGCTCTTGTTAGAATCAGCACTGGGATGGAGAATGGACAGAAACCTGACCTGGACCCTGTTCTAAGAGAATCCGGCTAAGCCCTTGTTCTAGCAACCTGTGACCATGGGTGGGTCCCTGAGTGTGGACTGAGGACCGGGGGTGTGGTGAGCACAGGGGGCTCTGCTGCTGGCTGAGAGGTAGGCGGAATCCTGTAGGGATTGTACCTCCCAGGGACGCCAGTCAGAAGCGCCGTCACACCATCTCAGGTTGTTACAGCGACAGCCCTGTGGATGCCAGGAGCCGATACTCACCCACCTGCTCACTCTGTGAACCCCTGTAGGTCCCGTGGCAGGTGCTCTGCCTGGCACTAGGAACATGAAGATGACGGAGAGGACATCCTTTCCATGATAAGTGATGGCATGGTCAAGAAGTCAGACATTTGGGAAACTCTGGTGGTTCAAGGGGTTGAGCACTGCACTAGGAAACTATCTACAGCCACTGCAGCACGAGTTCGATCCCCACCCCTGGCCAGGGAGTGACTCACATGGCGCAGCAGACCTCTCCTGTCTCCCTGCTGCTCCCCTTAGCAGTGTATTTCAGCCCAACCACCTATTCTGCTCCCCGCTCTCTCTGGTTAACATTCTCACCCCCCCCCCACCTCTAGCCTGTACAGTTCTTGTACACATAAAGGAATCTTTATTTATTTATAAGAAAGTAATCAGACATTCAACACACAATATGCCCAGAAGCCAGAAGGGATCAGGATATTATATTTGGGAATTTAAAATGTGAACATTTATGTGACCAAAGCAATCCACAGGCAAAACCCACAGTCAACTAACACGTTGGTGAGAATATTCGAAGCGAACATGATACAGAAAGGTTAATTTTATTGATCTTAAAGAGTTTTTCCAAATTAGAAAAGAGAGAGGTCTGGTTTCTCTTGTTGGATCCTGATGGACAGGACAGCACAGGATGGGGTAAATGAGACTAACAGAGACAAGGAAACACACATGTGACCTTGCCTAAAAGATCTTCACTGAGTCACACTGGGCACTGTCGCTCATCCTCAATGTCCCTTCTGGAAACACTCAGAATTTCCTCAGCTGTGCATTTCCACGCTCCCCTAAACTGGTTCTGCTGGTCACCTTCCTGGTGTGTCCCAAATCAATTTATTGTAATAAAACTTTTATATGAGTCCGAACTCTGTTTTTCATTTATGCATATAAGAGCTGAGGTGCAGGCCAGAGGCGTGGGGGTGAGAGGATTCACCAGAGACAGAGCGGGGAGCAGACCAGGCAGATCAATTGAAACACTGCTGAGGGGAGCAGCAGGAGAGGCAGGAGAGGTCTGCTGCGCCATGTGGGTCAGTTCCCTGGCAGGGATCGAACTAATGCCACAGTGGCTGCTGGTAGCTTCAAAGTGTTGAGACTTAACCCCTTGTACCACCAGCAAGGACCTGGAGACTCTTATGATGGAGGAAACATGTCTGTCATCATGACCACATCAAAACACTTTTTGAAAGATGAAAAAAGCTTTCCCAGCTTCAATTTTTAAAATTTACAGACAGGGGTTCTGATCGAATAGCTTTAGCAGTGAGCAGTACGGCAGGCAGCTCCACAAACCCCTTGCTTATAGCTGATGTGGGCGGCAGAAGAGGCATTCCTAACAGAAAGATGTTCCACTTGCCAGGCAAAGGGGCGTTAACTAGGTGGGAGAAGCAGCGCGTGCATTTCTAGCCCCATAATACTGAAGTCACTGGCTTCTTCCTTCATTCTCCATCAGGCACTCCAAAACAGATTCCTGTGAACTTCATAGCAATATTCTTTTGGTATCCAAAGTGAGATAGATAAGCACAAAATACACGTGAAGTGGCTCAACCATCCCGCAAAGCTGGAAGACTTGCCGTGTGGGCAGGATCCCAGAGGGGCCACCCTAGGGTGCCCCAAGCTGGGGTGTGACAGGTAGGACTGAATTCCATGTTAACGACTTCAAAGACGTGGTTGTTCACAGCTCACCATTCATCTGTTCGTGCATACCCACACACACAGAACTATTTTTTGATGTTGAGTGTATGTTATACCGCAAATATTAAAGCCTGAGAACTCACAGAGGAAGAGGGAGACACTTAGGAAACAAACAGCTGGAAGGTAAACCTGGCAGTGCACATCACATGGTGGAAACAGAAGAGGCAGAATCTGACTCCTGGAGGAGTTGGAGACTTTGCCAAAGTGGTGACTTTGGAACAAGCCTTCCAGGGATCAAGGAGGTGGCTGGGAGAAGGAGCAGGGGCAGGCATTCCGGAGACAGAAAATAGTGACGAAGCTACAAAAGCACAGAAGTGAGGAATGCGGGGCCAGAGGGGAAGCGAGGCTAGAGCGTGTCACCGAGGAGGGAGTAGGGGCACAGCCACAGCCGAAGGACGTGCACCAGCCCCTGCAGTGGCTGCAGACTTCAACCCAGAGGCAGCAGGAGCGGCGGGATGGAGCAGCTGGGGGACGACAGGGGTATCGTGAGGAAGACCACCAGACTGTCAAAGAGGACTCACTCTGGAATTGGCCCTTTCGGAGCTGTCCAAGCTGCCTGGCAAGGGACACGAAGAAACGAAACTCCCTCCAGACCCGCAGGACCAGGGAGGACAGCAGGGATCTGAGAAATAATAACAAAGAGGCTACAAGAGGACATGGCTGTTCGACTTCTGCTGTCCTGGGTCCTGAGAGGGACACTTGCCTTTACAGCAGCTTTATGTTAAGAAGTGCATCTGGGCCCCGCGAGGTCACAGCTTTAGCTGGCACGGTCGCCACTAAACTAAGGTTTGCGGGGCGCTCACCGCTGTCTCCCAACCCACATGGGGTCAAAAGGCCTAGATTGTTAGGGTGCCAGCACTCCTCATTGCCCTGAACTGTGTGGGAATCAACATGTGCACCCCAGTGAAGGAGGGACGCCTCCAAAATCCAGAGGACCTCAGAGACCAAGTCAGGTTGCACTTCGTCTAGGTCTCGATTCATTCTCCAGTCTTGCAGCTGTTACAAGCCGTGATGAGCCAACAGGCATAAGACAATCTGAATTTATCATCTTGTGGTTCTGTAGGTTAGAAGTTCAACAGGGGTCCCCCCGCGTGGAGGGCAAGAGGTCATCAGGACAGGGGTCTATTCTGGAGACTTTGGGGTGATTCTCTCCTTGCCTTTGCCAGTTCTGGCTTCTGATGGCTTCCTCCAGCTGGGACGGGTCACGTCCTGTCGCTCTGGTCTTCTCTGTGTCTCCTCCTCCCGCCTGCAAGGGGCCTTCGGAGGACACGACAGTCCGGAGGGTGGAAGCTCTCCCTGCCGTGCAGTCAGGTGATTAGAAAACAGAGGACGCCTGCAGCTCTCAGTCCCCTTTGCATAGAAGAGAGCGTATTTTTAGGATAGGAGGTAAAAATCTCCTATTTTTAGGATAGAAGGTAAGAGGCCATTATTCTGCCCACCATAACTTTCTTTATGTGGTTTTAGATTCAAATATTGTCTGGAAATGTGCAAGGAGCAGGTTGAGAGAGGACTGGAGAATCAGGAGTTAACTGGCCATCAAGAAACACTGAGCTCTTGACAATGAGTGCGGTGTAGACCCTTGGGCCAAGAGCCAGGCTGTTGGGCAGGCGGCTCCCAGCCTCCAAGAAATGCTCATCAAGCCATGACCAGTGGAAAGCAGGACACCGGTCACCTGGGAAACCAAGTAAACATAAACACACAGCCATCCATCACTGCCATCTGGAAAAAATCGGGCAGTGAGGGGCTCTCTGTTGGGCCCTGCTCCAGTATTTATTTGTGTAGCTGGGGTTCCAGACCGACCCTTCTGTCAGCGATGCTTCAGGGAGGTGCTTGGGCTGAGTCTCAGCCTGCAATTAAAACATGCCCCCTCCCATGCAGATGTGCACGCAAATGCCAGCAGCACACAGTCGCTCAGGAGGTAGGTGTCCCCGAATCCAAGCCTGAACAGTCCTGTCGGCAGAGGGGGCCCGTGAGCTCGCTGGCAGCATCACATTTAGAAGACGCCTTTGTTCCAGCAAATGTGCACATGTTCCGCCCTGTCCAGAAGCCGAGTGTCCAGCGCTGGTCCTGCCAGCTCCAGCTGGTCTTCAGGTAGAGATGCCCTGGATGGCCAGATGGCGCTCTGCAATTTCTCTGCACACAGTGACACACACGCACACACACACGTCTCCCAGGAGACCCGAGTGCTGGTCAAGAATGTGTTTCCAGTTGCTGTTCCAGCAGTGGTGAGAGATTTGCCCTGCCCTCTGCATGTTCTTGCCCTGTCCCCCAAGTGATTCAAAGATATTTACAAGGCAGCTGGCTGGGGGCTCCAGGGGCAAGTGTAAGGCATGGGTCACAGCAAAGCGATGTGACCCGTACACAGACAAGCCCGTGACCTTGGCCTCTGAAGTGCTGTGTCCTGCAGACTCACCTAACAAGGCCCCTGCAGCAGCTCCATCTGCGTCCGCACAGCGCTGAGATGTGCCCGACTGCGGCCAGCACGCTCGGGTCAGACTAGGTGCCCGCGTCAGCGAGTTGCCTCCCACCTTGGAGATGCAGCGGGGACGCTAAGACCGTTGACACTGAGTCACTACAGTGACTCAGGAGCGTGGGGTGCCCACCCCTTAGCTTCGTCGTGGGTACCTGTGAGCTTCTAAAGGTCTCGGCTGTGCTCTGTCCACTCCTCGGCAGGAAAAAACACTCAAAGCTTGCCAGGGAAAGGAACTTCGCAAATGCACGAACACGTGGCGTGAATCTGCCCGGACTTGGCTTTGAAAGCGGCTCTCCCATTTTCATCTTACCACTGGTTGCATGTGATGTGCAAGTCACAGACGTATTGTTCGATTTTCTAGTAGCCATGTAAAAGGAGGAAAAGGAAGGAGGAGAGATTAATTTTAACAGTGTACTTTACTTAAACATACATATCTAAATAATATAATGTTGCATCAAGTCATATAACATCATTAATGAGCTGATTTTCATCCGTTTTTGGCACCGACCCCAGCAGACACCTCAGTTCAAACTTGGCACATTTCAAATACCTGCACGTGGCTTGTCAACAGCACATTCAACATCATGGTCCTATATTTATTCACTTTCACTGGGCACTGGCTAATGGTATTACGACGAATTCATATCTGAATAAGCCTTAACAAGCACTCCTTACTTGTAATAGCTTATTGGTAATGAACATTGGATAAGAGGCATTCTTTCTGCTCTGTAGGTGAAGAAACAGGCTTAACTTCAAGCTGGAAAGTAGTAGGTCTAAGCTTCCCGGCACCCCACATATCACGGTCCCCCTGGGGTACGCAACAGACTGTGGACCAGATGGGCAGAATGGCTCCAGCGAGCTGACTCTCCACACCAAGTAGTGACCATTACGTATAGATAATTCAGTCACGTGGTGCTGGCTGAGAGTAATGACATTGAGGACCCACCCACAGGCTTCTGCTTGAGAGCCCTTTGGGCTCCTTCCTGAGCTCGCTTCCAGCTGCCCCAACGATGGGTGGGAACCTCCCGATTCTGAGAAGAGAAGCAAGAGTGGAGGAGAGACTCATCTCTGTCATGCCATTTATGAGCAGCACCCTATTTCCCATTATTTTGTCCATTTCAGAGATCCCAGGATCTTGCCAGAAGGCTAATCTAGTGATGTTTCTAGAAGGAAAATGATTCATCTTCATCCTTTCCTTATCCTCTTATGTTATTGAATCAGATTTAAGAACACTTCCCCAAATTTTATTTCCAGCTGTGCATGGTCCCAATTCCCTTCCCAGTCATGCTCCCATTTACATTTGATTGTGATCATTTTGCAGCATTAACTTTTGCAGTCTGATTGACCTGAGACACCCCTTTGCTTAGCTCTCCGACGCTGCGATTTTCCGCTTGAAATCCAAATTGTTTTTGGAAAAGACAACCGGAGTCTCGCCCAAGCCATGTCTTCAGGCGGGCCTGCCCCCAGGCGGATCTGGCACGAAGAGGCTCGGGCAGCACACCCTGGAGGACTGTAGTCGAGCTGTGACCAGATGGCTCTGAGACCTGCTCCTCTGCTGATTCCACCTCTCACCCCCACCAGCCCAACTCCCTGACAAGCATCGAGCACAGACAGGAATGGACCAAGGATTTTCTAAAACATATGAGGTCCTGCTCTCTTCCTGATTAAGACACTTTACAAGGTGAAACCCAAACTCTTTAATCAGATGTTTCACTGGTGAAGTCTATCAAATATTTAAGCAAGAAGTTGTACCAATGGGATTGGTAGGATTACATCCCAACTCATTTCTATGAGAGCAACTTGTCAAAGAAATTGAAATAAAGTATTGACCTTCATCTGGAATCACAAAAAGGCCTCAAACAGAAGATGCAGTCCCTGAGAAAAAAGGAGAGAAATGGAAGCATCGTGCTACCTGATTGCTGAGCTCACTACAGAGGAATGGAATTAAGAACAATCTGGTACTGGCACAAAAATAGAGACATGGATCAATGTTCATGGGTCAAAACTGAAGAAATAAATCCACAAAAATATTACTCCATTCATGATCCAGGAGCCACAGCCATATAATGGGAAAAGGAGAGTCTTTTTAACAAATAATGCTGGGAAACCTGGCCAGTCATGTACAAAATGAACTCAAAGTGGATTAAAGAACCAGAAACAAAACCTGCAACAGTGGAACAGGAAGAAGTGAACACTGGCAGCAGTGGCCATGACACCCATGCTTTTAGAGACTTGACTCCCAGGAAAGGGAAGTAAGAGCAAAAATAAACCATTGAGATTACCCCAGACTAAAGGCTTTTTTTTTTAAAGAATTTTTGCATAGAAGATGGGCCTCCCTGGTGGCACAGTGGGTTAAGCAATGCACTGTGAAGCAAACCGCAGTCACAACAGCAGGAGTTCAATCCCTGCCGCAGGCCAGGGAGGGGACCCACATGGCACAGCAGACCTCTCCTGCCTCTCCCACTGCTCCCCTCAGCAGTGTGTTTCAGTCAGTCTGCCTGTTCTGCTCCCCGCTCTGTCTCTGGTGAATCCTCTCACCACCCTGGACTCTGGCCTGTACCCCAGCTCTTGTATGCATAAATAAATAAATCTTTAAAAAAAAAAGAATTTTTGCATAGAACTGGGATGTAGGCCAGAGGTACTGGTGTGGGGGGCTGAGCGGACTCACTGGAGACAGAGTGGGAAGCAGAACAGGTAGACTGACTGAAACACACTGCTGAGGGGAGCAGCGGGCAAGGCAGGAGAGGTTTACTGTGCCATGTGCATCCCCTCCCTGGTTGGGGATTGAACCTAGGCTGTTGCTGAGACTAATCCTTAGGCCACCAGGGAGGCCCTCAAGCTAAAAGGTTTATGCATAGTGAAATTAACACATACACATCCTACTGAATGGTAGAAAACAGTCACACAATAGATAACCTCCATGGGGTTAATATCCAAGACACATAAAAAGCATACACAATAATAAAAAAAAAACAAGGCCAGTCAATGAATGAGCAGCAGATATGAACAGATGATTCATCAAAGAAGATAACCAGAAGCCCAATATAATGCTCATCATCTACGATGAGAAGCCATCACACACCTGTGTGCAAGGTACATATCAAAAATACCCCCAACAACAAGTAGTAGAGAAGTTTCAACAAGTTTTCAGAAGTTTCTATGAACTGGACAACAGGGAAACCCTATTCCATCATTGGTGAGAATGTTAAATGGCGCAGTCAGTATGGAAAGCGATCTAGACTTAACCTAAAATTAGAAATATCCTATGATTGGGCAATTCTGCTCTTGGACATTCATTCAAAGAACATGAAACCATCGATGTTAAATAGCCCACTAGACCATGGTGGAGGATTATGGAGCTTTGGGTGGGGGGGTGTGTGTGGTTGTGTGTAACAGCATACATTTGAAGAGGTATGAAGCTGTATCTAAATCATATACAGTGTTACAGATCAACAAATAAAAATTAACACAGTTTAAAAAATAAAACAACCAAATCAGGAAACAACTTAAATATCCTCAAACAATACAATAAAGAAATAAACTGTGGTAGACCCCTGCAGTAAGTACATAACAATGAGATAAACAGAAATGAAAGTCATAAAACTATTGTCACATACAATAACATAGACACTTATTAAACATAATGCTGAACTGGAGAAACCAGACAAAAGGCAATACATGCTTTATGGAAAATTCAAAACCAGGTAAAATTAATCTATGGCATTAGAAGTCGGGGGCTGCATGGCAGGCACTGGGTAGCAGGCATCAGTGGTCTTTATGATGGTCCAGGAGAGATGTGGGTCATGGCTGCGTGGGTTACTTCATGTTACCTGGGCACCTTGCTGCATAATTGTGTTATGTCTATAAACAGTATATTTTTCAAACTGGATTATGGAGACAGGATGGAAATACACTGACTATGAGGCAGGGCAAATTGTCTGAACTGACACTTTCTTTGGCACTAATTGCAAGTATGAGAGAAATTTGGAAGAGAGAAGTCGCTGTCCACTGGGTTAGTCAGGAAGTGTTTTTCTTGGCTTGGGTAGAAATGGATTTGGTGTTGCGTAATGGAAGACTTGGCCAGGAAGAGAGGGGGAGCAAGGCATCCTGGGAGAGGAGTCGTCTGAGTGAGGATGGAGGGAGCAAGTTCTGCTCCTCCTGGGTATTAGAAGGGTCCAGCTTGAGAGGAGACACTCCTTGGAGAGTGAGGAGTCATCCTCACAACATCGCCCCACCTTTATATGGTGCATCTTAGTTTACAAAGTCCTTTTTCATACTCTAGCTGAAGTGACCAGCACAGCAACGCCATTTCTTGCAGGAAAAGACCAACGTTCCGAATGGTCAAGTCACTTGCCCAAAGCCCCTGAAAAGCAGGAGCTGTTTTCCCGGTCACAGTAACTGCTGAGTTCGACCCAACCCTATTCCCATCCGTCTCAAGCCTCTCGTGACCGTAGTGCCTCAAGGGGGTGTCAGGAGATGGCTCCCCAATAAAGAGTGTGACCTACTAGCACGGAACCGTCTGGCCGACAGTCACAGTATTTCCTTCCCTTGAGTGAAGCTGTGTTTCCCATGTTAGAACCCAGACTAAAAATACTCCTAAACGCTAACCTTAAACATCTACTATAAGGAGTTCGTGAGACTCCTTTGAAGTTTCTATAAACAGGACAACTTGCACTCAGCTCCAGCCTCATCCCTGGGCTTGCAGATGGCCATGGCTGTAAAACCACCCCTGGTTCTTCCTTTCCCTAAAAGGAAAATGAAGGTCACCTTTGGTGGCTTTATTTTTGAGAGGATAAAAGAACACAGATCTAAACAATCCATGTGCAAATGAGGCCATAATCACTATGCCTTAGGGCTGAATTTCAGACTCATAAAGGTTGTAGCAAAAATAGAACCATCTTGAACGTCAACCCATGTGGCAATCTCTCCACCTCTCTCCTGCATGGGCCAATGTCTTCTTGGGGGTGGACTCACCAAGTTTCTGCCTCCCAAAGTTACCTTAGGGAGTAGCTATCATGGTGTCCCTTAGGAGGGGCCTGGCGGGGGCACACAGCATTCTTTGAGCAGGGTAAGTGGTAACTCCGAGAG
This sequence comes from Galemys pyrenaicus, assembly GCA_019455555.1. Classification (NCBI taxonomy): domain Eukaryota; kingdom Metazoa; phylum Chordata; class Mammalia; order Eulipotyphla; family Talpidae; genus Galemys; species Galemys pyrenaicus. The sequence goes on along the minus strand of JAGFMF010011645.1, from coordinate 1,498,741 downwards.
CACACTCATGCTGGTGCAGGGATAACAGGAGCGCCGGCAGAGCTGTGTGCAGTGGAGACCATCTGTGTTTTCATTGCTTTCTGCCCACGCTATTCCACTCTCTTCATTCTGCAGACATTTTATTTTTTTCCTTCTTTATTTATATATATTTGACATCAGTTGTAATCCCCATGGATTTCCCATCACCATTTCACCAGTGCACCATCACCTCAGTCCCTTGTGCTCTTATCTGCCCTCAACACTCTCCCTCCCCCTTCCCCACCAAGTGTCCTCAATTTGTCCTTGTCTTTTTGTTTCTGTTGTGTTTTTATTATTGTTGTTGTTGTTATTCTTTTCTTTGATCCTTCTTTGGTTCCCATATATTCCTCCTAGGGGGGAAACCATCTAGCATTTTTCTTTTGCCTTCTGACTTATTTCACTGAGCATCATCCCTTCCAGCTCTATCCATGTTCCCACGAATGACTCTAGTTTATATTTTTTTGATTGCTAAATAGTATTCCATCATGTAATATGAACCCCATCTTCCTGATCCAAGCAACTGTTTGGGGGCATTTAGGTTGTTCCCAGGTCTTGTACTGCCAACATTTTAGAAACAGAACTGTGCTTGATGTTACTGAAATATCGTTGAAATTGTAGGTTTTAGGGTATGTATAGTTTGTCACAATTTAAAAAAAGCCAGGAAAAAAAAACCTTGAAGAATCTGAAACAAACTTTGGGGCAAGTGGGCAAACATGTCCTCTCTACACTACAAAGGTAGTGGCTGTTCAGTAGCGTGTTTCCCCTTTTCCAGTGGCCTGTGTCCATTTGACGGTCTATGTGGTTGCAGGAAACTCACTTTACTTCTTACTTCTGGGGTAAACAAACTACAAACCATCGTCCAGAAAAATGGCCCTCAGCCATTGTGATTAAACTCAGCTATGCTATTTCATTTACACGTTGTGGCTGCTTTTGTGCTACACCGCAGAGGTGGCGAACATGACATGACAAAGCTGTATTTACTGTCTAACCCTTTACAGAAAACATTTTGGCTAGACTAAACCAGTTAGTGTATCCTGTCTCCCGCCCAGGGATCAACTCAAGAGCGGGTATGTGGCTTAAGTGTTCTAATCAGAGTGCATCACGGGGATTTTGCTTGGCATACTGGTGAAAGGAAGACGCTCTCCTCTGAATGACAGTGGTTTTCAGATTTGAGGGTTTGAGACGCCACAGTCAATTTGGAACAGCCAAAAACAGCCAAGGGAGAAGTCACATATGGAGATGAGAAAAATGAAGAAAAACACAGAGTCTAGATGATACCTTGAAGCTCTGGATCAAGCCATGTCTGAAGTCTTCATGTCCTCTGGCCTCTTCCATTTCATTAACTTATATATTCACTTAAGGCAACTTGAGTTTGGTTATGTAACTTGTAACCAACTCATTCCAATTAACATATATTGCTATTATAGCAATAATATTATAGAAATATTCATTATAGCAATAATATTATTGCTCCATTCTAATTCTTGTGGCTGCATAGTATTTTATCTTAATACATTTTATTTAACAATTCTCTTAATATTGAGTACTTAGACTGCTTAATTTTGAGCTTTTAAGACTACCATAAACTCTGGCCTGTACCCCAGTTCTTATATGCATAAATAAATCTTTTTTTTTAAAAAAAAGAAGACCGATGACCACATACCGATGACCACCAGGCATGTGGGAAAATATTCAACATCACTTGTCATCAGGGAAATGCAAATCAAAACCACAATGAAGTATCAACTCACACCAGTGAGAAACGGCCATATCGAAAACCAAAAATACAATGTTGAAGATGTGGAGAAAAGAAACAGTTATATACTGTTGGTGGGGATGTAGACTGTTTTCTGTATTTCCACTGTTGTCTCCTTTTCAGTGTCTTCTCCCTCTTTTCACACAGACCAGCACGTCAGTCCTGAGAACGTCGGTGTTCAGTAGCACGTGCATTAGCCGACATTCGGATTATTGATTGGTGTACGTTGTCCACCGCTCCTCACTGAGTTGAAGTTTATCAGACTTCCTGTTCAGCTGCTGGAGGGGAGTGAGTGTGCAGTAGATCGACACCCCTAAACACGGGACTGCTAGCATTCCTGTTAGGTCTGGGGGTCCCGCCACCCACTCACTTCTTTTTTTTTTTTTTTAAAGATTTATTTATTTATGCATGCAAGCACTGGGGCACAGATCAGAGGTGTGGGGGGGGGGGGGCGAGAGGATTCACC